>OX578139.1:96128387-96140887 GCA_951213105.1 Amaurobius ferox | reverse complement strand
TATGTCAATATTATTGAAAAGGTCCTTAAAGTCATACGTTTTAAAACCCAAAATATTAATCGTATCCAACTTTTGAATTAATTGATAACTGTTATTAATAATATGAGAAGTTGAATTATCATTTATATTAGAGATGATTTTATTAAGAATAACCAAAAGAGATTTACTAGCGACAGTTGCATAAGATTTATGTCCTATAGTTACAGATCTAAAAGAGATAGGATTTTTATGAAATTTTGGGATCATGACAATATAAGGGAATCTAAGATTGTTGCAAGGTAATTTTAATAATTTATGAAAAGCAATAATTTTCTTAGATATGGATGTTGCTGAAG
Organism: Amaurobius ferox; assembly: GCA_951213105.1. NCBI lineage: Eukaryota > Metazoa > Arthropoda > Arachnida > Araneae > Amaurobiidae > Amaurobius > Amaurobius ferox. The sequence goes on along the minus strand of OX578139.1, from coordinate 96,140,552 downwards.
AATCAATTTTTTTAAAAATATCATTGTGATTTAAGAAATCGTTCAAGATTTGTACATAATATTTTTTACATATGATGGCTTAATTGTTGGCAGCTTTATCCACATATGTGATGACAAATTGTGATTTTAATTCATTAATTTCCTGCTTCAAGTTTGTATAGTTAAATGTAGGTTTAGTTATAGGCAAGTTACTTAAAAGATGTTTGATGTTTGTCAGAATGCTAAATTTCCACATATCGAAAGCTTCAATAGGATAGTTTTTACTGCAAGCAATTTTGTATATGAATTTTTCTAGATCAATATTTAGTTGTTTAATTAAAAGAGAGTGATTTAATGTATTTTGGATTCGGAATTTGGTACCATAAAGCATAAGATTTTTAAGTGCTACATTTTGAACAATATTTAGATCACCAGTAATTATGTGTTTATGATTGCTGTCTATATATTTAGAATAGTTTGGCTGGTTACAGACACATATTAAATTGGGAGAGGAATTTTGATTTATAATAGATTTAGATATATCATTGTAATTGAAAATTTGCCTACCTAAAGGGGTATTATATTTAAATGTTTTGAAAATTTGAGTATTAGGAACAGGAAAGCAGTGTTTATATTGCTTAAATAAATAATTAAAATTTATATTATTGTAAAAGGAATTTTTGTAATTAATTACACAATAAGTATTATATGTTTTATTTGGATGATAATTAGAGGTAGAAAAGGGTTGAATGTACAGATGGAGGTTTATAAAATAAGCTCTTGTTATAATTAGATCATATAAAAGGTGTGAAAAATGCTCATCCTGATTAAATGACTTTAAGAATATATTATAAACTTGATTTAATATTTGTTTTTTAATATTGAATACCCAGGTTTTTAAAGAATTTATGTTACACGAAGATTTAAAGTTTTTTCTTAACTCAGTAATTTTAGCTTTTATGTTCAGATTTTGACACTTTTTGTTGTTGTAATTTCCTCGCTTAGATCTTTTTGATGAGGCACTAAACGAATTATAATTAAGGATGTTAAATACAGAGATATCAAAATTTGGATTTTTATAGGTAGTTTTTACTACATTTTTATTATTATACATTTGATTTAATCCATATGGAAAAATAGTTTTATGCTGTTTGATTAGTGAATTTTCAAAATATAATCTATCAGCCGGATTCTTTACCATATCTAGAATCGAAATTGAAATATTATCAATACCATGATGGTCAAAGTGGGCATATTCAAAATTATTACCAGTGTGATGATATGCAGGAGGAGGAAGTTGTGTATTGAGTGATGCGCGAGAACTAAATTTCTTAATATGGTTACGATGAACATTAAAACGAAGGTGAAGAGGGGTGCTTGTTTGTCCAATATATGAGATATTACAAGATACACAAGTTAATTTGTATATGCAGTTATACACTTTACAAAAAGTTAAATATTTAGGGTTATTATTATTAATCTGAGAGGGTAAAGCTAAAGGACAGGTCTTACATCGTTTATCCCGGCAAGAACGAAAATACATGAGTTTTGGTGAGTAATGATGGCTTGACATCGAAGAGTGTCTACAAAACATGAAAGAGAAATAATTGGTTGCTTGATATCGATCCCCTATATCCCAATTTATATAGGTTACCGGGCACTAATGTATTGATTAACAATTACACTATTTTGCCAGGCGCTAACAAAAAATAATAAAACTAATCATAGTAGAGATTTTCATAGAGTTAATAAATGTACAAAGTATAAAGGTTAGATCCAATATTTAATTATAAATAAATGAGAATATATAATTTCTTTAATATATATAAAACTAAATATAAATATTAATATATATTAATATAAATATAAACTTGATTATTATAATATATACACTCAAATTACTTAGAGGCAAAGAGCACTAAAAGATAAAGAGAGAGAGCTGCACTGATAAGTGCATTTTTACCCAAAACTAACATGAAATTCAAATTATCACTAAGATATGCCTAAAGGGGGACAACAAGTAAGGAAAGAGAGGGTATGAGATACTACAGTATTTGAACAGTACTAAAATAAAATAATCAAATTTAATTACAGGAAATAAAAGACAGTATATGAACATTAAAGTAACTAAAATTAAGATGTATAAACTCATATATAAATACATATACACACATAGATAAGAATACATATCCATCTATATATATATATAAACATATATATAAGTAAAAAAAAAAAAAAAAAAAAAAAAAAAAGGGGGGGGGGGGGAGAAAAAGAGCAAGTTAAATTACAAATAGGCAAAGTTAAATTACAAATAGGCAAATTGCTAAGAGGTAATAAGAACACAGGATAGACAAGTATTTCATTCAGAAAATTATGAATAAACTCAACATGTAATGTCAAACATTAAAAATATGAAATATAATAAACAGATAATATAATTAAAGGATTACATAGACTTTTGAAGATAATTCTAGCACAATTCAAAAGGTCACATAAAACTATTATAAAGAATTTATATACTCTAACCATTAACATGCGCATGTGCAGCATAAATTAATGGAAGATTGTTAATTGTTGTTATTAATATCAGTTAATAACTACAGTACTACAGATTCAATATAGAACTAACATTTGTAAATTTGCGCATATGCAGCAGATATTTTACAATGTGTCAATAATAAATAAATAAGATAAAATTAAAAATAAAATTAAAATAGTTATACTAATTTAAAACATGATCAGTGTCATACCCTGGTTCAAATACAATACGGAGGAAAATTAATTAATTATGATATGATAGGAAATATCAGACAAAAGGAAAACAATGCTACCATAACAGACAAAAAGATTTAAATTTTAAATATGAATAATACACATGAATTTATCAACATTCAAGAGCGAAGCATACTAATCAAGTTCAAACAACAAAGCATTATCAAAATCTGGAGGCTCAAAATATTAAAATGACAAAATAAGAGAAATGATACAATCCGAAAATATGAAATAGGATAGAAGCTCTGTGAATCCAGCTTATCAAGGATCTTTGCATCTACAGAGGTTCCAAATGTGTTTCGCTTAACGATACAGCCACATGGCTGAAATAACGTCAAAAGATCCGACACATTTCCAGACTATAACATAAACGAAAATGACAAAAATAAGCAAAAGGAAATTGGAAGGAATATAATGAAAGTGCATTAAGCAAACATATAAGCAATCTAACCAACAATCCACAATGATTCGGATAGAATTAAAGTCATACCTTTCTTCACCATTATACAAGACACATTTTCGTTACACTAAACAAAGTATTAGGAAAGAGTACAAGAGAGCGCCATCTGATGTGAATTATAGGAAATACTTCTGCATGTTTAACTATACATATTTATAAGTTTCAAACCCAAAAAATAGAGATATAAAGATAAAATAAATAAATAAAAAATAAATTTAAAATAATAAAATAAAAAAATACGCAATAAACTCATTAATAATTAATAATTAACAATTATATAATATGTATCCAAAATTTATTACTAAGACATTAAAATCTCAAAGAATATTTTAATGTTCAAAGTATACAATAGCAATTTCAAATTAGACTAAAACAATAAATAATATATTATAAATAGTATTCAAAATTTCTAAAGTGATATTTAACAAAATTAACTGGATATGATTCAGTCTTACAGTATCGAAATAAATCTGCAAGATGGTTACTGTATTGTGTATTTTCACATAACCTAAAAATCCTATGAAATTGATTTATTAAAATATTTTTATATACCTGTTTACTCATACATGAGTTAAAATTGATTATCTTGTGAATTTTAAAAGGAAAACTTTTTCTTTTATCATAAATGTTTGACAAAAATGAATATTCATTATCAAGAGATAGAGTTACATCTAAGAAATTAACGCTAGACGAGAAGTTGCTTTCGTTTGGTAAAAGGGATAAATTTGGAGGATAAAAATCAAAATCTATATCATTAGATGAGGGAGCTATTTTAATGAGAATAACATCGTCAATATATCTGTAGAATGTATATGCAGAGTTTATAAAATTTGACTCGTAGAAGTGTAGATATAGATTTGCGAGAGCTGAACTGGCAGAGCCACCCTGTGGAACACCCTTAATTTGCATATAAATTTTATTGCCTTGCATCAAGTAATTATTAAAAATTACACACTTGAGAAGGTGGTGCACGAAAGAATGATCTATATCTAAATTTTGTCTATTATAGAAAGATTTAATAATATCCCAAGTTACTTTATATAGATCTTTTATGTCAATATTGTTGAAAAGGTCCTTAAAGTCATACGTTTTAAAACCCAAAATATTAATCGTATCCAACTTTTGAATTAATTGATAACTGTTATTAATAATATGAGAAGTTGAATTATCATTTATATTAGAGATGATTTTATTAAGAATAACCAAAAGAGATTTACTAGCGACAGTTGCATAAGATTTATGTCCTATAGTTACAGATCTAAAAGAGATAGGATTTTTATGAAATTTTGGGATCATGACAATATAAGGGAATCTAAGATTGTTGCAAGGTAATTTTAATAATTTATGAAAAGCAATAATTTTCTTAGATATGGATGTTGCTGAAGAATCAATTTTTTTAAAAATATCATGGTGATTTAAGAAATCGTTCAAGATTTGTACATAATATTTTTTACATATGATGGCGTAATTGTTGGCAGCTTTATCCACATATGTGATGACAAATTGTGATTTTAATTCATTAATTTCCTGCTTCAAGTTTGTATAGTTAAATGTAGGTTTAGTTATAGGCAAGTTACTTAAAAGCTGTTTGATGTTTATCAGAATGCTAACCTTCCACATATCGAAAGCTTCAATAGGATAGTTTTTACTGCAAGCAATTTTGTATATGAATTTTTCTAGATCAATATTTAGTTGTTTAATTAAAAGAGAGTGATTTAATGTATTTTGGATTCGGAATTTGGTACCATAAAGCATAAGATTTTTAAGTGCTACATTTTGAACAATATTGAGATCACCAGTAATTATGTGTTTATGATTGCTGTCTATATATTTAGAATAGTTTGGCTGGTTACAGACACATATTAAATTGGGAGAGGAATTTTGATTTATAATAGATTTAGATATATCATTGTAATTGAAAATTTGCCTACCTAAAGGGGTATTATATTTAAATGTTTTGAAAATTTGAGTATTAGGAACAGGAAAGCAGTGTTTATATTGCTTAAATAAATAATTAAAATTTATATTATTGTAAAAGGAATTTTTGTAATTAATTACACAATAAGTATTATATGTTTTATTTGGATGATAATTAGAGGTAGAAAAGGGTTGAATGTACAGATGGAGGTTTATAAAATAAGCTCTTGTTATAATTAGATCATATAAAAGGTGTGAAAAATGCTCATCCTGATTAAATGACTTTAAGAATATATTATAAACTTGATTTAATATTTGTTTTTTAATATTGAATACCCAGGTTTTTAAAGAATTTATGTTACACGAAGATTTAAAGTTTTTTCTTAACTCAGTAATTTTAGCTTTTATGTTCAGATTTTGACACTTTTTGTTGTTGTAATTTCCTCGCTTAGATCTTTTTGATGAGGCACTAAACGAATTATAATTAAGGATGTTAAATATAGAGATATCAAAATTTGGATTTTTATAGGTAGTTTTTACTACATTTTTATTATTATACATTTGATTTAATCCATATGGAAAAATAGTTTTATGCTGTTTGATTAGTGAATTTTCAAAATATAATCTATCAGCCGGATTCTTTACCATATCTAGAATCGAAATTGAAATATTATCAATACCATGATGGTCAAAGTGGGCATATTCAAAATTATTACCAGTGTGATGATATGCAGGAGGAGGAAGTTGTGTATTGAGTGATGCGCGAGAACTAAATTTCTTAATATGGTTACGATGAACATTAAAACGAAGGTGAAGAGGGGTGCTTGTTTGTCCAATATATGAGATATTACAAGATACACAAGTTAATTTGTATATGCAGTTATACACTTTACAAAAAGTTAAATATTTAGGGTTATTATTATTAATCTGAGAGGGTAAAGCTAAAGGACAGGTCTTACATCGTTTATCCCGGCAAGAACGAAAATACATGAGTTTTGGTGAGTAATGATGGCTTGACATCGAAGAGTGTCTACAAAACATGAAAGAGAAATAATTGGTTGCTTGATATCGATCCCCTATATCCCAATTTATATAGGTTACCGGGCACTAATGTATTGATTAACAATTACACTATTTTGCCAGGCGCTAACAAAAAATAATAAAACTAATCATAGTAGAGATTTTCATAGAGTTAATAAATGTACAAAGTATAAAGGTTAGATCCAATATTTAATTATAAATAAATGAGAATATATAATTTCTTTAATATATATAAAACTAAATATAAATATTAATATATATTAATATAAATATAAACTTGATTATTATAATATATACACTCAAATTACTTAGAGGCAAAGAGCACTAAAAGATAAAGAGAGAGAGCTGCACTGATAAGTGCATTTTTACCCAAAACTAACATGAAATTCAAATTATCACTAAGATATGCCTAAAGGGGGACAACAAGTAAGGAAAGAGAGGGTATGAGATACTACAGTATTTGAACAGTACTAAAATAAAATAATCAAATTTAATTACAGGAAATAAAAGACAGTATATGAACATTAAAGTAACTAAAATTAAGATGTATAAACTCATATATAAATACATATACACACATAGATAAGAATACATATCCATCTATATATATATATAAACATATATATAAGTAAAAAAAAAAAAAAAAAAAAAAAAAAAAGGGGGGGGGGGGGAGAAAAAGAGCAAGTTAAATTACAAATAGGCAAATTGCTAAGAGGTAATAAGAACACAGGATAGACAAGTATTTCATTCAGAAAATTATGAATAAACTCAACATGTAATGTCAAACATTAAAAATATGAAATATAATAAACAGATAATATAATTAAAGGATTACATAGACTTTTGAAGATAATTCTAGCACAATTCAAAAGGTCACATAAAACTATTATAAAGAATTTATATACTCTAACCATTAACATGCGCATGTGCAGCATAAATTAATGGAAGATTGTTAATTGTTGTTATTAATATCAGTTAATAACTACAGTACTACAGATTCAATATAGAACTAACATTTGTAAATTTGCGCATATGCAGCAGATATTTTACAATGTGTCAATAATAAATAAATAAGATAAAATTAAAAATAAAATTAAAATAGTTATACTAATTTAAAACATGATCAGTGTCATACCCTGGTTCAAATACAATACGGAGGAAAATTAATTAATTATGATATGATAGGAAATATCAGACAAAAGGAAAACAATGCTACCATAACAGACAAAAAGATTTAAATTTTAAATATGAATAATACACATGAATTTATCAACATTCAAGAGCGAAGCATACTAATCAAGTTCAAACAACAAAGCATTATCAAAATCTGGAGGCTCAAAATATTAAAATGACAAAATAAGAGAAATGATACAATCCGAAAATATGAAATAGGATAGAAGCTCTGTGAATCCAGCTTATCAAGGATCTTTGCATCTACAGAGGTTCCAAATGTGTTTCGCTTAACGATACAGCCACATGGCTGAAATAACGTCAAAAGATCCGACACATTTCCAGACTATAACATAAACGAAAATGACAAAAATAAGCAAAAGGAAATTGGAAGGAATATAATGAAAGTGCATTAAGCAAACATATAAGCAATCTAACCAACAATCCACAATGATTCGGATAGAATTAAAGTCATACCTTTCTTCACCATTATACAAGACACATTTTCGTTACACTAAACAAAGTATTAGGAAAGAGTACAAGAGAGCGCCATCTGATGTGAATTATAGGAAATACTTCTGCATGTTTAACTATACATATTTATAAGTTTCAAACCCAAAAAATAGAGATATAAAGATAAAATAAATAAATAAAAAATAAATTTAAAATAATAAAATAAAAAAATACGCAATAAACTCATTAATAATTAATAATTAACAATTATATAATATGTATCCAAAATTTATTACTAAGACATTAAAATCTCAAAGAATATTTTAATGTTCAAAGTATACAATAGCAATTTCAAATTAGACTAAAACAATAAATAATATATTATAAATAGTATTCAAAATTTCTAAAGTGATATTTAACAAAATTAACTGGATATGATTCAGTCTTACAGTATCGAAATAAATCTGCAAGATGGTTACTGTATTGTGTATTTTCACATAACCTAAAAATCCTATGAAATTGATTTATTAAAATATTTTTATATACCTGTTTACTCATACATGAGTTAAAATTGATTATCTTGTGAATTTTAAAAGGAAAACTTTTTCTTTTATCATAAATGTTTGACAAAAATGAATATTCATTATCAAGAGATAGAGTTACATCTAAGAAATTAACGCTAGACGAGAAGTTGCTTTCGTTTGGTAAAAGGGATAAATTTGGAGGATAAAAATCAAAATCTATATCATTAGATGAGGGAGCTATTTTAATGAGAATAACATCGTCAATATATCTGTAGAATGTATATGCAGAGTTTATAAAATTTGACTCGTAGAAGTGTAGATATAGATTTGCGAGAGCTGAACTGGCAGAGCCACCCTGTGGAACACCCTTAATTTGCATATAAATTTTATTGCCTTGCATCAAGTAATTATTAAAAATTACACACTTGAGAAGGTGGTGCACGAAAGAATGATCTATATCTAAATTTTGTCTATTATAGAAAGATTTAATAATATCCCAAGTTACTTTATATAGATCTTTTATGTCAATATTGTTGAAAAGGTCCTTAAAGTCATACGTTTTAAAACCCAAAATATTAATCGTATCCAACTTTTGAATTAATTGATAACTGTTATTAATAATATGAGAAGTTGAATTATCATTTATATTAGAGATGATTTTATTAAGAATAACCAAAAGAGATTTACTAGCGACAGTTGCATAAGATTTATGTCCTATAGTTACAGATCTAAAAGAGATAGGATTTTTATGAAATTTTGGGATCATGACAATATAAGGGAATCTAAGATTGTTGCAAGGTAATTTTAATAATTTATGAAAAGCAATAATTTTCTTAGATATGGATGTTGCTGAAGAATCAATTTTTTTAAAAATATCATGGTGATTTAAGAAATCGTTCAAGATTTGTACATAATATTTTTTACATATGATGGCGTAATTGTTGGCAGCTTTATCCACATATGTGATGACAAATTGTGATTTTAATTCATTAATTTCCTGCTTCAAGTTTGTATAGTTAAATGTAGGTTTAGTTATAGGCAAGTTACTTAAAAGCTGTTTGATGTTTATCAGAATGCTAACCTTCCACATATCGAAAGCTTCAATAGGATAGTTTTTACTGCAAGCAATTTTGTATATGAATTTTTCTAGATCAATATTTAGTTGTTTAATTAAAAGAGAGTGATTTAATGTATTTTGGATTCGGAATTTGGTACCATAAAGCATAAGATTTTTAAGTGCTACATTTTGAACAATATTGAGATCACCAGTAATTATGTGTTTATGATTGCTGTCTATATATTTAGAATAGTTTGGCTGGTTACAGACACATATTAAATTGGGAGAGGAATTTTGATTTATAATAGATTTAGATATATCATTGTAATTGAAAATTTGCCTACCTAAAGGGGTATTATATTTAAATGTTTTGAAAATTTGAGTATTAGGAACAGGAAAGCAGTGTTTATATTGCTTAAATAAATAATTAAAATTTATATTATTGTAAAAGGAATTTTTGTAATTAATTACACAATAAGTATTATATGTTTTATTTGGATGATAATTAGAGGTAGAAAAGGGTTGAATGTACAGATGGAGGTTTATAAAATAAGCTCTTGTTATAATTAGATCATATAAAAGGTGTGAAAAATGCTCATCCTGATTAAATGACTTTAAGAATATATTATAAACTTGATTTAATATTTGTTTTTTAATATTGAATACCCAGGTTTTTAAAGAATTTATGTTACACGAAGATTTAAAGTTTTTTCTTAACTCAGTAATTTTAGCTTTTATGTTCAGATTTTGACACTTTTTGTTGTTGTAATTTCCTCGCTTAGATCTTTTTGATGAGGCACTAAACGAATTATAATTAAGGATGTTAAATATAGAGATATCAAAATTTGGATTTTTATAGGTAGTTTTTACTACATTTTTATTATTATACATTTGATTTAATCCATATGGAAAAATAGTTTTATGCTGTTTGATTAGTGAATTTTCAAAATATAATCTATCAGCCGGATTCTTTACCATATCTAGAATCGAAATTGAAATATTATCAATACCATGATGGTCAAAGTGGGCATATTCAAAATTATTACCAGTGTGATGATATGCAGGAGGAGGAAGTTGTGTATTGAGTGATGCGCGAGAACTAAATTTCTTAATATGGTTACGATGAACATTAAAACGAAGGTGAAGAGGGGTGCTTGTTTGTCCAATATATGAGATATTACAAGATACACAAGTTAATTTGTATATGCAGTTATACACTTTACAAAAAGTTAAATATTTAGGGTTATTATTATTAATCTGAGAGGGTAAAGCTAAAGGACAGGTCTTACATCGTTTATCCCGGCAAGAACGAAAATACATGAGTTTTGGTGAGTAATGATGGCTTGACATCGAAGAGTGTCTACAAAACATGAAAGAGAAATAATTGGTTGCTTGATATCGATCCCCTATATCCCAATTTATATAGGTTACCGGGCACTAATGTATTGATTAACAATTACACTATTTTGCCAGGCGCTAACAAAAAATAATAAAACTAATCATAGTAGAGATTTTCATAGAGTTAATAAATGTACAAAGTATAAAGGTTAGATCCAATATTTAATTATAAATAAATGAGAATATATAATTTCTTTAATATATATAAAACTAAATATAAATATTAATATATATTAATATAAATATAAACTTGATTATTATAATATATACACTCAAATTACTTAGAGGCAAAGAGCACTAAAAGATAAAGAGAGAGAGCTGCACTGATAAGTGCATTTTTACCCAAAACTAACATGAAATTCAAATTATCACTAAGATATGCCTAAAGGGGGACAACAAGTAAGGAAAGAGAGGGTATGAGATACTACAGTATTTGAACAGTACTAAAATAAAATAATCAAATTTAATTACAGGAAATAAAAGACAGTATATGAACATTAAAGTAACTAAAATTAAGATGTATAAACTCATATATAAATACATATACACACATAGATAAGAATACATATCCATCTATATATATATATATAAACATATATATAAGTAAAAAAAAAAAAAAAATAAATAAATAAATAAATAAATAAATAGGGGGGGGGGAGAAAAAGAGCAAGTTAAATTACAAATAGGCAAATTGCTAAGAGGTAATAAGAACACAGGATAGACAAGTATTTCATTCAGAAAATTATGAATAAACTCAACATGTAATGTCAAACATTAAAAATATGAAATATAATAAACAGATAATATAATTAAAGGATTACATAGACTTTTGAAGATAATTCTAGCACAATTCAAAAGGTCACATAAAACTATTATAAAGAATTTATATATATATATATATATATATATATATATATATATATATATATATATATATTATTTTTAAATATATATGTATATAAGCATCGAAATCGTTCGCATTTTTCGTAATACAGGATTTTCGCCACAGGTACCACTAACATAGATGTTTATCATTGACATCAAAAGTAAATTGTGACAAATGTTACAGAATCTGGTTTTCTAACTTACCCATTTCCAAATGAAACCACATTCTTAGACGGTTAACGACAGACATTCTCGGCTGGACTGCATGCCATAAGTAGATGCGAAATCGTCATAGCCTTGCAGTTCGTTGAGCTCCAAATCCATGCTTTTTGACTTTTTAACTACTTAAATTTTTGGTAATTTAAATTCTGAAACATTTTTATATTTATACAAATAATTTATAAAAAAACTTTTGCAACATTAGTGTTAATAAAATATTTCTAAGTCAATTTATAATTCTTCAGAGAAGCTGCAGGCAATTCTCCTAACATTCATTCTGTTACACTAAG
>OX578139.1:95828387-96123387 GCA_951213105.1 Amaurobius ferox | reverse complement strand
CGGAAATTAAATATTGCTTACTTTTTCTTGCTGTGTTGTAGTACATTTAAATAGTACTTGTTGTTGTGATAACCCATCATTGTGTATTGTCTAGTGCAGGGGTGGCCAACCCAAATGACCTTGCGGGCCACTTCGGAAAAACATTATAATCCCGCGGGCCGCATATATATATTTTTTTATCCAATGGCCAGACACTTGACTCATCGACTATAATTCGGCCTTATACGTGATCCATTTAGCCGTCCTAGGGACGGTGCCCCAGGAGCACCAGAGGGGGGCGAAACACACTGCGCCCACAACACAAAAACATCCATGCCTTACATGGGGCTCGAACCCACAACGTGGCGGCCGAGCGATTGCTTTGGAAACGCATGCCTTGACCACTCGACCACCACGTCGGCCCGCGGGCCGCATATAAAAATATATATCTTTATATTAGATTTGGACCCATTACAAACATTTATTGGAGTGAAAATTTAAAGCAGAATGAATTATTATTATTGTTTTCATTATTTTTCATGTATATAAACATAGTTAATATAATAATAATAATGCAATGATCGAATAATGTTTAATTTATTTAATTAGTGAGATATTTGTTTCTCAACTCTTTCACTTAGTTTTTGCAAGTCGATCGCAATGCGTGTATTTGCACATCGTAATTGATGTTGCAGGTTTTCGTCCGTTAAGTTTGAGCGCGATTTATGTTTGATAAATTTCATTTTCGAAAAAAACGATTCGCAGGTGTAAGTTGATCCAAAAGCGCTCACAACTTTTTGTTCCAGATCTCTCAAATTGGAAAATTTTTCTTTTGTGATATAAGTGTTATGAAAATCTATTTTTGATTCTGATGTTTCAAAAATGTGTTTCAATTCATTATTGCATTGTAAGTCAATCAGTTCCATTTGGAGATATTCTGGGGCCGACTCGACATGAAAGGGAGATGAATATATTTCAAATAATTTTTTGTATTTGTCTAAATTAGTGAAACGACTCTCAAAAGTAGCTGCAAGTTTGCTTATTTCTTTTGCGTATTTGATGTAACTGATACATTTTGAATTTTTTAATTCTTTCATCAATGGAAAGTGTTGAACGTTATTATTTTTTAATTGAGATTCAAATAACAGTAATTTCTGCTTTGATGTGATTAAATGCATAGATTATTAAATTGCCTTTTCCTTGTAATGATGTATTTAATTGATTGAGTTTTTCGATGATATCTACTAAAAAGCATCATTCCAATAACCATTCATCATTTCTTAATTCTGGTACTGGTATTTGCTTGTCATTCATAAACAAGTCAATTTCTTGAAGTAACTCATAAAATCGCTGTAAACATCTTCCACGACTCAACCATCTGACACGACTGAAGTATACAACGTCACCATATTCACAATCTAATTCTTTTCGAAACTCCTTAAATTGTCGATGCGAAAGTGCATGGGATCGAATGTAATTCACTGTTTTTTATGACTATTTGCATAACATGATTCATCGATAATACTTGGGCACATAGATTTTGTTGATGAATCACACAGTGGATTATAATTAAATCATCTCTTTTGCAGCAGTTATTAGTTTTGTTGTTGGATTCTATTTTATCGATCCGTAATTTTATAGCTCTTTTTTCTTTACCGATCATAGCAGTGCCCCATCAGTTGATATTCCAGAAAGAATTTCCAAACACAAGTTGATTTCGCATAAACAGTTTTCAACAGTATGGAAAATATCTTCCCCTGTTGTCGTACCTTTCAAACATATCAAATTTAGCATTTCTTCAGTTACCTGAAATGATTCATTTACTCCACGAACGAATACTACAATTTGAGCTGTGTCAGAAATGTCTGTACTTTCGTCAAATGCTAGGGAAAAATATTTGAAATCTCGAATTCGATCGCGCAGTTTTATGATAATTTCATTTGAAATGTCATTCATTCGACGACACACTGTTTGCCGAGATAGACTTAAGTTCGAACACTTAAGTTACAGGAATCAAGCGTGATGCTGCGGGGGGTCGCTGCAATGCAATACTGCCCACTTCTTAGTATGTATAAAAACAGAAGCAACGTGATAAAATAGAAACAGTTATGGGATTTATTTCTTACAAAACACTACACTAAAAACAAAAATATTCCACAAAATAATCGTATTTTGTAAAGTTGTAATGAATCTCGCGGGCCGCAAAATTATTGAAAGCGGGCCGCATGCGGCACGCGGGCCGGCCACCCCTGGTCTAGTGTTATCTGAAGGTAAATTGGTTAACAGCATTCAATGAGATATTTAACCTTGCACAGTGAGGATATATAATTTTATTCAATTTAAATTTTATTATAAATAATACTTGTGTTTAAATATCATTATGATTAAATTCAAAATTAATATTCCACTTTGTACAGATTATCAATCAATATTACTAATTATGTGTGATGCAGGATCTTTTTAAGTGACTTAGTGTCAGATTTACGATATTTCCTCATATAAGATAATAAATAGATTACCTTATCTCTCTTACGCACGTCATTCGGCGTTATCTACGCCCCTTTTGGGATCCGTAGTTTTATCATGAACACACTCACAATACCTAGCAACTTTTCCATATTCATTGATCAACTTTTCATAGCGATCTCCATACTGTACAGAGTCTAACTTCTCTCCTCCACTTACTTGTACAGACTCTTACTAACTTGCAACTATGTCTCCATAACGTAATATGTTGAATTGGAACCCTTTCATCTGCTGCACGGGGTATATGATAGTTCCGTCCTGGCTGTCTATTGGCCCGAAGGTATACGTCTACCTATTGGCTCTCAGGCTTGTTAGTGACCGTCCAGGTTTCCATTGGATACCTCCTATATAACTCGCGGAGACGACTGAGTTCGTGAACCTCATTTGACTTCATAACATAAATTATTTGTCGTGATCATAAATTATTGTCCGCCCTTATTATAAAATTTGACTCCTTTTTGTCTACATTTGGTG
The DNA here is from genome assembly GCA_951213105.1 of Amaurobius ferox. Lineage (NCBI taxonomy): Eukaryota > Metazoa > Arthropoda > Arachnida > Araneae > Amaurobiidae > Amaurobius > Amaurobius ferox. Next base: position 96,120,408 of record OX578139.1, on the reverse strand, counting down.
CCATTTTGTCGCCTGTTTCATGTATGCATTAACAACCTGTAAACACATTTTATGAATATTGTATCGCAACATGCCTTTCAAACGGATACTATTTTTGCTGGGTTTTCGACAGATATAAAAGAATTGTATACTGTATTGGAAACTTAAGCCATTACTCATACAAAATAACTTGCAATGCACATTTTATAAACATAGTATCTATAGTATTTATAAACACATTTTATAAACATAGTATCGCAACATGCCGTTTCAAACGGATAATATTCTTAACTGGGTTTTCGACAGATATCAAAGAATTGTATACTGTATGGGACACTTAAAGTCATTGCTAATACAACCACTTGCAATGCATGTACACATAAAGACATACATTTAAAACTTCCTCCGAAAAACCAATCTGATTTTTTATTGAAAAATTGCGATAAGTGTATCTGTTATTCGTACCATCCATTAAGCTTTGGTTGGCAATTAATTCTTGCTGCAGAACATGAATATACAAAAAGGTGGAAATAAAAAGTTATTTTTATGCTCCGGAAATTTTTTTTTATTAAACATCTTATAATAATGATTTCGTTTTTCTAATTCCGGAACAATTCATATCAGTATTTCCGGTGTCAAGAAAGCTGGCCTGAACAACAAATTGAAAATAATCTATGGCAGTCTAGTTTGTTGGTACCGATATAATTTTGCATAAATGACATTTTGCAAAACAGATAAAATTCAAGCAAAGTTCAATAAGTTAATTCATTTTTAACACTTTACAACAAAGTTGAAAAGTGTTTATGACTTTGTTCATTCTGTCTATCTGTCTGTCTCTGTCCGTTAGCACGATAACTGCCGTAAAAATGACTTTATCAAAATGAAATTTTAGTATGTTGTTCAGACGGTCTGTGGGACCTATGGAAATATAAATAAATAATATCACACAATTAGTTTTTTATTGAACCCGGGTTGAAAAATGAAATACATTGAACCCTATAGGATCTAATTTTTCAAACATTTTTTATTCAAATTTAAAATTCACAAATTGCTTCGAAATTTTTAGGAAATATTCACATTATCCAATAAAATATATAAAAGAAAATTCAGTAAAATATATTAAGTAGTTTTTTAATTAAAAATTATTTAATATAGGGAAAAAGACACATTCAATTAAATTCTGACTTTTGGGATATCCTTCAGAAAGAAAACAGAGATATATTATATAATAAATATCTTTCCAAGAGTTTAGTCGTTTTGTATAAAAGAGAGACTTCACATTTTAAAATAAATTTGGTATTTAACAATTTTTCAAATTTTTTTAAATTTTATATAACTCTTCATGATATACTTATTTGATGGCATTTTTAATGAACTGTCCTACGTCCTAGAGAGTTAAAATTTGGTACACAGCTTAAATTTGTTGAACATTTTATTTTACAAAAATTTGGTGGATCTTTAAATATAGATCATACATTTTTTTCGAAATGGCCTGCAAATAATCCTCGTTCACTTCTATAAATCGTTGTGATATTGCTAAAAATTAAGATGTGGGCGGCACATGTCTTTCTCTGCAGACTCATATTCACGTTCTCTTTATCTCTTCAATAATAATTTGAGTTTATCTGCACAAAATAACAGCCATAAGTATTTTAAATGACATTGAATTTGAACGTTAAACTTAAATTTGGTTCTCATTTGATAGCTGGACGTATTGCCAAAGGTGGCGTAGCGAAAACGCGAAAAAAATAGAATATCTCTAGAACGGCTAGTCCTAGAGTAATAGGGTTAGTCTTATTCTTTTTGTTGTCAAAAATCACGTATAAAATAGGAATTTAATTGATATAATTGAGCACACGTAGTCTTTTATTTGTATATTTAACGATTTTTGCGGGCCATTTCGCAAAAATAGCCCGTTCCTTTTCAACGAATCGTACTAGAATAACCTACAAATGATTTATATAACATATTTTGTTAAATTTGGAGTATAAATCACTTGTAGGTTATTGAAATATTATACACCAAATTTTGTTAAATTTGTTCCATTAGTTTTTAGCTAGAGTGGATAAAGGCAATTTCTGCCGGCCATTTCGCAAAGAAGGCCGATTCTTTTATTACGAATCATGCTATAATCTAATGAACATCAGGATTTCCCACAAAAAACATACTAAATTTTATGAAATTCAGTCAATTAGTTTTTCAATATCGTGGATGTAATATCCTCACAGGCACACAGAAACATACACAGATACACCCTTACACACACAGACGTCTCCCTAAAAATATTGTTTTCGTGTTCTAGAAGTCCCAAAACGTGTAGATCCTTCGAAAATTAGAGTGCCGATCTTCGGCATGATTCCAATACTTTGAATACATACACAGACACACACACACACACATATATTTTCTGTATATCTGTGTATTTCCTGTGTAGCTAAATTCCGTGCCTATGCAATTAAAATAGTTGTGATTTTAAATGATTCCTAAACTTTTATTTCTTCAACGGAGCCTAATTTTAACTTATGCAGAATGCAAATATCTCAAGCGATTGTAAGGTAAGTTACATAAGCATTGCTGAATTTTTTTCACACAAAATTATTTAGCTCTGGAGTCTGGAATAAAAGTTATATGAATGAAATATTAATTGATTTTGCATAGAGAATAAGATGATTTATATTTCGATACAGTTTTAAATATTTACGTATAATAAATTACTGTAGCACTGTGATAATGTAAAAGATATCACCACTGAATGTATCACATTTTAGAAATTTTTAAATGAAATTGCATTACAGTTGGAAAATGTTTCATAATCAATGCTTATGCATGATTGATCTTTCTGGTTGATAAATGTATCATTAAAATATTAAATATATGGACTATATTGCGATATGGACTATATTTCTATCAATAATAGTTAATTTAGAGTTGTGTAAAATTAGGTACGAAATAGTTTTAGATGGTTTCATCCGAATGTATAATTTACCGCGCCAAATGTGCAGTCTAACAGTACAAACACAATGTTGGGGATCTTTTCATCACTTTTTAACACTTTACAACAAAGTTGAAAAGTGTTTATGATTTTGTTCATTCTGTCTGTCTGTCTGTCTGTCTGTCAGTCTGTCTGTCTGTCTGTCCGTTAGCACGATAACTGCCTTAAAAATGACTTAATCAAAATGAAATTTTAGTAGGTTGTTCAGACGGTCTGTAGGACCTATGGGAATATAAATGAATAATATCACTCAATTCGTTTTGGAATGAACCCGGGTTGAAAAAATGAAATACATTGAGACCTATGGGACCTATTATTTCAAATATTTTTTAAGCGGATTTAAAATTCACAAAGTGCTTCGAAAATTTTAGGTAATATTCAAACTGTTCCATACAATATATGAAAAAATTTAGCGAAATATATATTCAGTAATTTTTTAAATAAAAATTAAAATAATAATAACACCTTTTATATAAAGCGACCACGTGACCATGATATTAAGAGATCACGTAACTCACTTCAAAATGATATATGGCATCCATCTTGTCTCAAAATCGTGTTTTTTAAAGTTCTTTTTAATTCATATTGAGTGTTGTATCCGTCCTAAAACCACTTTATTTTGGTTTAAATTCTGTGCATCTACATACTGAAACAAGGCAATTACAATATATTTGAGTTTAAATGCTCAACCAAATTTGATTATAACTACAACGAAGCCTATCTTTCACTTATGTGAAATGTAAACATCGAAATATGTAGAATGAGTTGTATTAGAATTGCTGTATTTCTTTAACACAAAATCATTTAGTTCATGGAGTCTGCGTAGCTGATACGAATGAAATATTCATTGATTTTACAAAAAGAAGGAAGATTTTTTTCGATGAAGTTTTCGCATAGAGTTTAATTACGCATAGTTCCATGGTCTTAATTTTTAAATAAAATAAATTTTTATAGTATTCCGATGAATGACATGAATGGGAAATTATTTATGAATGAAATGCTGCTTTTATAGAGAGAGCTAGCCGATTTATATTTCGATGACGTCATTTGAAAAAGTCCATTTGTTTTCGATGAAGTTTTCAAATATAATAAATTGTCGTAGTATTATGATAATTCTAAAATTAATACCGAGGAATGTATCATATTTTAGAGATGTTTAAACCAGGCAATTTATATGTCACTGCCATCATTTGAATGAAGTTCATTTTTTTCGATGAAGGTTTAAGTTTTCAAATATAATAAATTAATGTAGTATTGTGATAAGTTTTAAAATTTTACAGAGGAATGTACTGAATTTTAGACATGTTTCAATAAAATTGAATTGGAGTTAGAAAGTGTTTCATAATTAATGCTTTAAGCATGATTGATCCTTCTTGTTTTTACTCACCTGTTTTTTGTTTACAAGCTTTTGACAAATTAATTGCTAACTCTTTACATCTAGCTTGCACTTTAAGTTTTCGTCTCGACTTCATCTGAAAAGGATCTGTAGATTCCTCGCCAAAATATCAAATTATTTTATTAATATGCTTGGTGATATATAAATTAAATTTATATACTATATCTGAAAATATTTTAGATTCAAGGTAAACTTGCTTCTCAGCACATAAATATGTTCTTGGATACGAAACCGCCTTTCAAATCTCATCAATCATTAAACATCTTGAATATTCCGAAGTTCATTTCACTTACCAATTATATTAAAACAAAATAAAATATCTCGTTCTTGGGCACAAATATCTCACCAACGAGTAAGTAAATACATTAAGCTACAATCATCACTACTATAATATTATAATAACTTTCCCACCCGTTGGAAAACCCAGATTAAAATGACTAAAATATCGAAATTATAACCACCATATTTTCGAAAATTAAGAGTTCGATCCAAAATCCAAAATCAATTATATGTACTTGTAGGACCCTGTAGGGCTTTCCGAGAGCTACAAATTCTTGCCTATTGTTTACAGCTAGCATTTTAGTTTTTAAGATATAGGCATTACAAACTTGAAAAACTAAAAATTTTCAATCTATTTCAGCCTTATGATTACTTGAAAATTATAAGAACTTTAAGAACACCCACACCCACACTCCTTCCGAGAGGTTGGTGGTAGGGGAAGGAGGGTATGGTCCCTGTGGATGCCTCCCCCACTGGGTTCCGGTCTAAATTGGGTGGCACTTCCCGGCCGTCCATACAGTTACCTTACAGCTTTCTGGTAGGTCGGACGGTCTGGGTCTCATCAACAACAACACCCACCCACACACCCACATATATATATATATATCAATAGATAGATACATTTATCTTTTCCAATGTCTTTCGGATGAAAGAAGTATGAGCAAGAAAAATCAATCATGCATAAAGCATTGTCAATGGAACACTTTCCCGCTACAGTGCAATTTTACTTATACATTTATAAAATGCGATACATTCAGCAGGAAAATTTTTTAATTATCACAGAACTAGAATAATTCTTTTTACTTAAAATGCTGAAACCATGGAGGTAAAGGTACTTTCTAACTCTAACTTCATGCTTAAAACTTCTTCAAAAAGGGCAATGCTATAAAATAGTCTGGTTCTCTGTTGTTGTTGTTGTTGTTGTTGTTGAGACCCAGACCGTCCGACCTACCAGAAAGGTGTATGGTAACTGTTTGGACGGCCGGGAAGTGCCACCCAATTTAGACCGGAACTCAATGGGGGAGGCATCCACAGAGACCGTACCCTCATTCCCCTACCACCAACCTCTCGGAAGGACTTACGGACCCACATGTTTAACGTGATCTTACTCCGCGTGAACCCGGCGGCAGTTTTGGCAGCGGCTGGAATCGAACCCGGGCCTACCGAGTGCAACTCCAGCGCGATAACCAATGGGCTACCGCGCCCCCGTCTGCTTCTCTGTGTAAAATCAATGAACATTTTATTCTTATCATCTATATTATAGACTCCAGAGCTAAATAATTGTGTTTTAAAAAATTCAGCAATTCTTATGCAACTACTAATCTGACAGCTTGATTTGTTTACATTCTGCATAAATAAAATTAGGCTTCCCTGTAAAAATCATAAGTTGGATGATCATTGAAACTAAAATATATTGTAAATGCTTTGGTGGAGAATATATATGCACAGAAAATACGCAAAAATTAAGCGGTTTTAGAACGAATGCAATACTAAATATAAATATAAAAGAACTTTAAAAATCATGATTTTGACACTAGGAAAAAATGCCATTTTTTATTTTGAAGTGTGTCACGGGATCTTTCAATATAATGTGGGTATAATTATTATCTTAATTTTTATTTAAAAAACCATAGAACATATGTTACACAAATTTTTTTCTATATTTTATGCGATAATTTGAATAATTTCAAAAATTTTCACAGCAATTTGGGAATTTTAACTGCGCTTAAAAAATGTTTGAAAAATTTGGTCCTATAGGGTTTAATGTATTTTACTTTTTTTAACCCTGGTTCAATACAAAACTAATTGGGTGATATTATTCTTTTACATTCTCATATGTCCCACAGACCGTCTAAACAACATACTAAAATTTTATTTTGATAAAGTCATTTTTAAGGCAGTTATCGTGCAAACGGACAGACGTACAGACAGACAGAATGAGCAAAGTCACAAGCATTTTTTAACTATGTTGTCAAGTGTTAATAAAATAATCAATTAAATACTCAGTTAATTCACAAAACAGACGAGGGTCACTACCGTATCCACTATTCACTTTTCCTCGTATCACGTTATTTTAGTCTAACTGAACAATGGTCCGGTTATATACACTTTTTAACTATGTTAGGAAGTGTTAAAAATTTTCCGAGTGTGTGCTAACCACATATTGTGTTTCTAATGTCTCAATGTATAATTTCTTCGAACTTCAATAGGTTTCGATGGGTTCCTGTGAGAGTGCACAACTCTCTCTATGTCAGTTGTTGTTGAGACCCAGACCGTCCGAACTACCAGATAGGTGTAAGGTAACTGTTTGGATGGCCGGGAAGTGCCAATTTAGACCGGAACCCAGTGGGGGAGGCATCCACAGGGACCGAACATTCCTTCTCCTAACACCAACCTCTCGGAAGGACTTATGGACCCATATGTTTAACGTGATCGTTCTCCGCGTGAACACGGCGGCAGTTTTGGCAGTGGCGGGAATCAAAACTGGGCCTATCGAGTGCAATTCCCGTGCGCTAACCACTGGGCTACCGCGCCCCTCCCTATGTCAGTGTATCTCCTCAGTTTTTGAATAAATTATTGAAAAAAATCTATAAATAATGACGATGTTTATTAATGATAAATAAAGAATTATTTCATACGCAAAGTTTTATCAATCAATCACGGCCTATTTCTTGTTTTGCAAAAAAGATAAAGAAATCACAAAATTTACATAAAATTAAAAAACGTTGTAAAGATTGTCCAAAATGTTCACTCTCCATATGCGATACTATGGAATACATCTGTTAACATCCCTCTCGTGGATTTAGTTCGTTCCATTCATGAGAGAATTTTTTTTTGACGCCATTTTGTTTTTCGACGGCAAAAACTTCACGAATGGTCGTTTATTTCACAAACTATCGAAGTTGCTTGAAGGTTGATGAAGATTGTAAACGTGAGCATGAGTAAGTCATTATGTTTTGTCAAATAATTTACTAACATTTGTATATTTTAATATACGTGGTATTAACTCACTACTAAAAACATTGTGCTGTTGATTTTGTGCACTATTATTGCACTATGAAAGAAACAATGTCATTACATTATGTGGAGAATATCATGTTCTGTCAATGCCATGTTCTTTGCTTCGCCCCATACGTATTGCGAATTAAATTCACAGTTTAAATGTACAGCGTTTCAAATGTAAAGTTATGCTCACACTCACACACACACACACACACACACACACATATATATATATATATATATATATATATATATATATATATATATATATATATATATATATATATATATATATATATATATATATATATATATATATACATATAAAAATATCTATTAACCTCAACGAAATCAAACAACTGAAAATATACCTATAGGCGCTATGCTGCTCAAACAAGTACATTTATATAATACAAAAGAGAATGAAGAAAGAACAACAATGTATCAAAATTTCGCCGGGGGGGATTGTGACCCCCACTTCCCGGTTAAGCCAGCTTAATTTCATGGCGACACTCCCGGAAGCGGATACAATGTCGCAAACCAAGTACATATAATAAAACTTTAAATGTAAAAAAGTTGAAAGACCTATACTGACTATACCAAAAAAACAGTTTCATCAAGATTCTCTACTTCCAAACAGAAACACAAAAGGCATTTTAAAAATCTAATATTTAGCACTAATATATAACAAGACAAACAAACCTCGCATACACTTCACCATTCAAGCTTCCAAAAGGTAATGGTCTCATCCTGTGTATAAATTGAACACCTTTAAACTGTTAAACTATGACGTCCGTATTAGCATCGTATCTGTTCAAACTGTAAGTATACCTCTATATAAATATAAGTTGTAACTTTCCGTTTCGGTTATGTTGAAAAATTTACATATAATGTTACTAAGAAAACGTAATGGGTAACCCTTTGCAATTGCCTCATTCAGATAGCACAGATCGCTTCCATATCGATTTTCTTCACTGCTATTTAATCGTTTGCTTCTGGTCGAAAAATTTAAAATAATGTTTCTGAATACATTACGATGTAGACAAGAATTCCATTGAATTACGTAATTTATTTTAAAATTGAAGTCTTTTCTTTTATCATATAGTTTAAATCCTACCTTACCATTAGATTGTTTATATATAGTTATGTCCAGGTAATTAATACTATGATCCATGTTACGTGTAGTTTCAGTCAAGGTTAAGTTAAATGGATAAAAAGTAAAATCTAAGTGAACCCGGCCATCGGGGCAAGCATACAAAATGTCATCCACATAACGAATGTATACAATTTCATTTAATATATGAGTTCCCTCTTCATATTTGTTCAAGTAGATATCTGCTAGAATAGAGGAGCAAGCCCCTCCCATTGGTATGCCATTACGCTGTTTATGAAACACTGTTCCGATGTATAGTACAGTTTCAAACAATACCATTTCGATCAGACTTTTGTAAATATGCTTTTTAATGAGGTTTTGCATTTCATACTTATCATACATCTCCATTAATATGCAAAACAAATCATCTATATCAATATTGCAAAAAAGGTCATTAAAATCACAACTTATGTATTGTATGTACCTTTTCAGAAATATTTTTAAGATTTTCTATAACTTTTGCATGGAATTGTATGAGGATGATTTTCCTAGATATAATTGGTAGGACCAGGGTACAATATAAAAATTTATATTTCGTATTTCTTTCAGAAATGTATTTATTGATATAAGCTGTTTCTAAGGTAATAGATTTTAAAATTTAAAACATTTTTCAATTGGAAGTATATCTCTGTGACTACCGGTTGAGGAAACAGCTATTGGGCATCGATAGCATTGGACACCCTGTATGTATATATATATATACATATATATATATATATATATATATATATGTGTGTGTGTGTGTGTGTGTGTGTGAGCAATTAAATAATTTTGTTTTCAATATTCTGGATAATCCCAATGTTATATCCATAAATGATACTAGATACTAGAAGTTAGAAATGTTGATGTTATTTTCACCTTAATTAAATATGAAAATTAATTTTTTTTTGTGATGTAATGAATTTATAAAAACAAAATATCGTCAAGGATTTTTTAGAATAGTATACTTTTACATATGCATATTATTGAATATTAAGAAATAAAGAATAAATAGCACGTTCTTAGAGGATCGAGTGGGAATTTGAATATTTTGAAACGAAAAACTCATCTCTTGGGGTTAAAATCCGTTAACGCTTCAAACCACGTTTAAAGTTATGAATAATTTTACATTTATGTGTTCATTTAAGAGGACTTTTAATTAAGACTCTCGGTATGTTAATAGTAGGCCCTTCACGTTGAACGCAGAAAGAAAATGTGTATTTAAATGAAAAAAAACCTAATATTTTGATCTTAATATTGGTATAAATTACGTCATTTATATGTAAATTGATTATTAAAGTTCAAGAAAACTGTTTGCTGTGATATTTACTTGCAGAAGGGTCAGAAGAGGGAGATGTAAGACCAAATATGAAATATTCTTAATCTACATTTTATATATTTTATTTTATATACTTTATTTGCAAACATATTTATTGCTTCAGTGGTATATTAATGTGTAACTGAAGCGTGCATCCAGCATGTATTTCGTTTATGTAAGTTAAATGAGAAAAAAATAAAAAATTAGGGAAATATGAACGTGAGGAGCAAGTAAGAAAATATTAATGAAATGCACAGTATATTAACTCGGCGTGTAAATCAGAAAAACAGCGAAAAGGGGACGTAGAATTATGACATGTTTATACTACACCTCAGAGAAATATCATTGGTGTCATTCACAAATCATAAACCAAATGTTTGGAAATTTTTTATACGAACACTTGAATTTTTAATTAATTTTTATTATTATTTAGTTGTAGCATGGTATCAAACGTGGAGAAATTAAATAATTTGTAATTCATTATAGTCATACAAAAATGTGTTTATAATAAAATAATTTGATGGTATTTTTTAGAAAATATTATAATTTCTCTTTCCCTGCAGTACACGCTAATGTATGGTGACAGTATTGGAGTCGTGTCGAAAATCGCAACTCAAGTTTTCGTCGGATCTACACGCTGCAAGTTCTCCTGAACACGAAAAACTATTTCTATCATGACGCCTGTGTGTTTGTGTCTGTCTGTGCAATGTAAGTATCCACTCTAACTGAAAAACTAATCGATCAAATTTCATTAAATTTGATATTTCAGTTACTTATGGGTTACTCTGGTGCTGATTAGATTTTGATACGAGTCGGGAAAACATAATCTTCCACTTTTTGAGAAAAAGCCCGCAAAAGTCGTATAAATTCTAGCTAGAAAACGTCACTAAACATCTAGCTAACAAACTATAATTGTCACTTATAGCTGACCTTGGTAAGTCACTTATAGCTTACCTTGGTGTTGATTAGATTTTGGTACGTTTAGGAGAAAAAAAAGAATCTGTCCATTTTTGCAAAACTTATCGCTAAAATCATCAAAATCAAAAATAACAGACTCGAAAAAAATAGAATGTATCTATTTTAGGTAAAAGACTAATTGGCCAGATTCCAAACAATTTGACAGGTAAGTCACTTATAGATTACTCTGGTGCTGATTAGATTTTTGTACGATACGGGAAAAAATAACCTGTTGTTTCTTGCGATGATGCCTATAAATCGTTAAAAATCTAAAATGAAAGAATACGTATACTCAAATGCATCAATTAAATGCTTATTACATACGTAATGCTTATTACATACATAATATTTGGCAATGAAAATAATACGACAAACTCCATTATAGTAGGATCAGCCAGCCGTTCTTGAGATATTTTACCGTTTTCACATTATTACTACACCGAATTTGAAAATACGTCCAGTTAAAAAATAAAAACGAAAATTAAGTTAAACGAAAATTAAGTCCTAATTCAGGGTTATTTCAAATAATTATGCTTGTTATTTTGTGCAATTAAACTCAAATAAATGAATTATTAAAGAAATAAAAAAATGAATTTGATTCTGGAAAGAAAGTCGTGAGCTACCCACATAAGATTTTGAATTTTATTTATATGGATAGAAATAACATTTCTAAATGCCATTAATCGAAATGATTAAGAATATAATATAACCCTTCTATATCTACGAATTATGCGTAAATCAACAAAATATGCTTACTATGCAACAGCTTATATTAGTTAAATAAATTTTGATATAAATCAGTTTCCTAACCTACAATGAAACACAATGCTATCATATAACCATGAATATTTGAGATATGTCATATTATGGAACTATTACAATCAATATTTTGAATATTTTGAGATAAATATAGTTTTCAAATTCAATGGAACAAATGTAACTTTATCAGAATATAGTGGTTGAAACACAGAATGCTGTCTACATAATCACATTGTTATCTCTGTGCATTGAACTCATTTATATACCCTGAACAAACTTGGAACGAAACTATAATGTTTGAACTATAATTGAGTTTTCTAGTTTGTTCAAACTGAATTCAAATGCATAGCAAGTGAATTCTAATGCCGAATTGTTTAAAAGTTTAACAGTGGTGCTACCACATATGTAAATATTGAAATGTACCAGATATTTGTGATAAAGTTTATATGTGAATAAGAAGCTCTTGAAAATTTCAATCAAGAAATGTATTTAAATGCACCATACATTTATTTTAATAGCAAAAGTGATTTGCATCTTCATTTACTTATTTGTTGGACGTAGACCGGCCTATCTAACTAAAGGTTATTCATTATTTAATTTGATTAATAAATTAGTATTATTTAATTGGTGGTAATCAAATAATATAATTTTCTGTTCGAGTGACAAAGAACTTTAGAGGTCAGTGGGATTAGCCTGTTATGAAGCATAATTTAAAGTGTTACGCATTATGCAAACAATATTCATGCTCACCGGGTCCATCCCATAAAGAAAGGGGGGAAGTAATTATTCAATGTAGGTAATGTGGACGATAAATTTAATTGCAAGCACGATGCCTCCTCACAGACACGATGGGACAGTTCGTCGCCAAGGTTTGAATAATAAAAGACTGAATTTGTAAATTTTCGGGTAAGAGATGTTGTAGTAAATGTCTAAATTTAAACGATAAATATCTTGAAAATTATGGCCCCTGTCAAGTGTTAAGCCACTCCAGGACTCGGACGAGACCACCCAGCTGCTGGGTACCCACAGGTCCTCGAATTTTATTGAAACGCATATAAAATGAGCGTCACTTCGAAATCCTTTAAATAGTTCGGAATTTTCTACCACCCATTTCTCAAGCACAAGTGATGTAACGAATGGGCGCACGAGGAAACTTAAGGTTCCATTTGGTTCCACACCCCACAAAATATGAAGGGACCAGACATAAAAAAGTTAAATCAGACTCAATTTTGATCTCTGCAGAGAAGGTCTCTAAAAGTGTACAAGTAATTGATCGAAGCCCGATCCAAAATGCATTTCGACACACCATTGGTAACCGGTATCCACTGCTACTCCTTAGTGGTAGCCCGATGCTCTTCAGGAAGGAATCGACTTATTTGGTACCGTGATGCTAGCACATCTACTCAAATGTAGCTCGTATCCAGGCGTGGCTATTAAGCAATGAAGTTTTATGGTCATTAAGCCAAATCGATCTAGAGCAGAACCAGCCTGATATTTGCAAATCTCATCGGGCAGTGGCGGTCATCGGAGCAGCGAGGATTTCGCCTCTTTCGCCAAGAAGGGTTACGCAGTTCAGGAGAAAGACGGTGTAGTAAGGGATACCCGTTGAATCCTACATCTAAGTACATCTGCCCTACATCAGTAATCCTACAACTAAACTACATCTAAGCCGTGAAAACCGTGGGGACTGCAAGGTAGATGGCATTTGACAGTTCAGTGGCTAGCTCACCACCCGGACGAGTATACATTGTTTGAAAGGCCCTAATTCTGGTACTCTATGTAGCATATAACACGCTACATCTGAGTGAGTCAACCGTCATCGGTTCGAAATGTTGCAATGCATGCAACCTGCCATAAGGTAAAATTGTCCTTATCAAAAATTACCAGTATAGGACTTACCTATGATGCCGCCACTAAGGGTGGAGCATGTAAGCTCCCGGTTCTCAAGCTCGGGATACGAACACACAAAACATAAAGAAATACACATGCTTAATTGCTAAATTTATTTTAATATTTTACTTAATAGATATCTATTGTAATCTTGAGTAATTATGCTATAATTAAATCAATTATTAAAAGACACATAATACTGACAATATTACATTAATACATATATTTACACACATAATAACTTTGACTTAAATTTCTTAAAAACAGTTTCCTTTAAACAATCGATAAAGAATAGTTCTTATAGTTCAATATTTACGAACTCGTTCATATGATCTACTCATACGAACTGGTAGTTAATTATTTTAATAATCGTTAAAGGTGTGCCTTCCGTGCTAATAGTGATAATTGAAAGTTGGTTACCTCTACTCTTTGTGTTACGTGCATGTTCGTGCCATCTCAATGATGTAGGAAAACCGTTGCACCTCTCATACTTGCACACGCTACCATTCTATTGCTCACATTCTACAGACACTTTTCACAAAAACCAAGAACATGATGCTGACTCGTTCGAAAGTTTTAAGTCGACTGGAGTTTTTTTTAATACGGCATTGGGGCGCTTTTTCTTTCCCCCATTTATTCCCTACCACATCTACCATTCGCTGTTGCTGCAGACGGGGATGACCACTGTTTATATATGCATTTGTTGTGATTGGCTCCATTTGCAGCATTTAGATAGTTCATTATTTAGGTTGGCATTTGTAATTGGGGTGGAAACATGTAATACAAATATTGTGTTACATGATATCCCCCCTTGCAGAGAGAAAATTTCAGCACACGGTAAACATTGCACTGAATACATATGTGTACACATTGCGGCCGCTGTGGAAATGTTGCTTTGATCCACTACACATATATTTGTCACTGAAATGCAGATCACCGCATGTAAGACACATTATATTGGAACATTGACATACATATATCGGTGCATTACAACCGACATGTCACTAAAATGAAGGAACTCACTGTTCGGAAGATACACCATATCGTACTTGGTAACACATATACTGATGCACATGAAGAAATTATTACTGTTCGGAAGGCACACTATATCGTACTTGGTAACACATATATTGATGCACATGAAGAGATTATCACTGTTCGGAAGATACACTATATCGTACTTGGTAACACATATATTGATGCACATGAAGAAATTATCACTGTTCGGAAGGCACACTATATCGTACTTGTTAACACATATATTGATGCACATGATGAAATTATCACTGTACAGAAGGCACATTATATGTCTTATAAGCATATATTTTTTGTATCACGGAAGAATGAGTCACCATCCTGTGACTTACTTTCAAAGTTCAGGTACTTAAATATTTATATTTTCATTCTGTTGCTTAGTACAGTCTATTGTACACTTCAAATGAAGACTATATCATAATTGTTATTTGCATTTCTATTTATATACAAGTTCACAACATTACATTAAAATATACGCAATTCATTACCTTGATTTCTCATTTTCACAGACGTAAATAATTTTTAGACAATTTTTTAGCTGTATATATTTCTTATTTGTTACAATGAATAACATATTATCTACTTTTGTGTGTATAAATCATGGCTATTTTGAACCCCATATTTATATCATATTACATCGCGGCATTTAAAATAGTGAGAAATGTAGAGTGTAGAAAAATGTGAGAATGTAGAGTGGAGAAATGTAGAAATGTAGAGTGTTCTGTAGATATTCAAAAATAATGGATAGATATTGATTTGTGCAGAATTATAGCAGTACAATATGTTCAGCGAATTTACGAGTCGGAGCATTACACCAAGAGTTAATGCCGGTATATATATATATATATATATATATATATATATATATACCGTATTACGGGCCTATGTTATGGAAAGTTCTACTATTTTTACGTGGTTGAATATATAAAGTGTGCACTTGATGCATTTATTTTTCATGAGACATTGATTAATGTTTGATAATATTAAATGAAGTAATTAATATTCTACAGCGATAATACAAAGTTTCTAACTTTTGCAGAACTGCAACAGCTTAAAAATTTGGATGTGATACAAACGCTACATATCCTTTAAATGAGAAATATTTTTAAAGTGTGGAAGATTGATACAATACTGCAACCATAAAGACTAAACTCATTTAGCTTAATAAGATTACTTGCATAAGCTATAGTCAAAAATGAATTCTTAACAATCAACTAAAATGCAGCATTTTTATTAGATAGATATTCAAAATCTGTTATCCCAAGTTATTTTTGATTTGTCTGAAAAAAATCATTTACAAAAGTTCCCCTGAATGTTTCAAGGCGTAGTGTACCTACCGCATACTATGCTAACACTTTTTATGTGCGTAACGACTTTATAATTAGTATCATTGCAGTAGTGGTATCATTGTTCCGATGTTAATTGTTATTATCCGTAGGAAAATATTCTATAAAACACACATTGCACATAGATACATGCAAATGCAGACGGAAATAATTTTGAAGAATCTCGAAACAAGATGTCTTGAAATGTGATTTTCAAATCAAAATTAAATTTGAAAGATTTTGAACAAAATAATCTCTGCAAATTAATTATAGTATGCAAATTTAAGCCATTCTTAAAAGCAAACAAAATCAATTATAAAAAGCATCTGATGTGGGCAACACATGACCTTCCTTATATAATTGAATGGATTTACTGCTTTTACAGTTTAAAAAATGTTATTCTTATAGTAGATACTAATATTCTTTCCAAGATATTGAATTTTCTTCAATTAGTCGTCATTTTCATTGATTTAGCGTCTTTTTTATCAATTTGGCGAGAGTTTTGTTAATTTGGCAAGAATTAAAAATGTCGCCAAGTTGGCGACATTCCATCAAATTCGTCGCCAAAATCTCGCCAAGCGTTATGGACAGAGAAATAACTTATTCTTACAACAGATAATTGATTATTGGCGTTCTAATACAAAAGTATTACTCAAAGTATCTTTTTTCATGAATGGAACGAACTAGATCCACGCGAATGATGTCCCCAAATTTATCGCATGGTATTATATATGAAAAGTGAACATGTTTCTCAATAGGAAATATTTTTTTTTATTTTATATATGTTTTTGATATTTTTTTTGAAAAATGTTTAATATCTCGAGAACGATTCATATTAGCGTTCTAAATTTTATGACAATCGTTTTCTAATGAAAAATTGCCTAAGAAATGTCTATCTGTGTATGTTTATTAGCGGTTTTGATTTTTTGACGATTTTTTCAAAATTTCACTCGAAAATTTTGGGGGGTTCTGAACATTCGATTGCGTATAAAAACAATAGCCTTCCAGTGTTTACGGATTGTGATTTTTGTACCAAATTTCGTTCGAATCGGTCCATTCATTCGTCTGTTATCGTCTCCACAGGCTCACTGACACACACACACACAAATTTTCACACACACACACACACACACACACAAACTTTCACACACACACACACATTTTCACACACACACACACACACATTTTCACACACTCACACATACTTTCACACACACACAGACATCACTTCAAAAATGTTTGATTCATGATCAGGGATGCTTGAAACATGGTCTGTCGTCGAAAACTCGAATTCGAATTTTCGACCCCGTCACAATACTTTCCTTATACATTATGTATGTAAGGAAAGTAAAAGTGATCTCTCTATAACTGTAAGTGGTTGCTCTGTCTTAACATCCTAAAAAAGAAAACTTTTGCATAAAAAAAACAGATTGATATTTTTCATCAAGTAAATTATGTGTACCTACCATAGTTATATACCGTTGAAAAAATGTTAAATATTCCTTTTCACAGAAATGAAAAGGAATGCATCTTAAACGCAAGCTCCTGTCCCTGTGTTACTTTTTGTAGATTATGAAAGATATTGAAAAACGCCATTTCTTTCAAAAAGTTAAAATTATAATAATATTTTATATATGTTATCAGTTGATACTTATTGTTGATACTTATTGTTGTTATCAGTTGACACAACAGTTATGTACCGAGAAGAAGACGTTGGATTTGGAGAAAATGTAATATGTGTGATCGCAATGACGATGGTGCAAATGGATTACAATACAGCAAAATGACAATTTTCTGCAGAAAAAATTGTACAAATCAAAGTTACTTTTAGTATCTTACAGGAACTTCACTTAATTGGTTACATGCGGGAATACGGTCGGATATAGCACCATTCAGATTTCGCATGCTATCTTTCGACAAATTTTTTCAAGGATGATGCAAATGCTACTCCATGTCCCGCATACACATATATGATCAAAGCTGCTGTTCCAACTGGTTCCATAAATGCTCAATGGGCGGCAAATCTTCAGACGGGGATAACTAAGGAAGTCTGGTAACATGACGGAGACAATTCAAGAAAAATATGTGTGTGCAGGCGAGCATTATCTTGTTGAAAAATGGATCTTCTTAGGCCTTACGTAAAATACAACACACAAGGATGTAGTATTATGTAAAAGTACCGCTGCGTTGTCAATGTACCTCGTATCACTGCCATTGCTGACTGACTATTCTACAAAATGATTCTCCAGATCAGTACATCAACAGTGTGGGCAGCGTGCCAGTGAACGGTAAAGTTGGGATTTAAGCGCTTATCTGTAGTCCTCCATACTCTAACGCAGTGATCATTCCCTCCCAAACAAGGGAAGGATTCGTTGCTAAAGTATATGCATTGTCAGTTGGTAGCGGTCAAGGTTTTTGTTCCGATACTATTTCAAATGGAGCCGACTATGTTGTGTGTGTCTTGTGTGTTAATGGCAGAAAGCGTAAAGGCAGCTGTTAACGCAAATTTGCTTCTGCTAGTCGCATGGTAATGGCACTAGAAGAGGCGAGGTTCTCTTTCTAAGCTTCCACATGTTTCTAGATGGTGAACAAGCGTTGCAGCTATCATAGTTTGTCTCATGATTAAATATCTTCTCTCATGGAGGTGTATCTGGGCCATCTAGAGCCTTTTAGGGGCAACATTGATTTTATTTCGTCCATGCTGTGCAGATAGCATCAATGTAGACCCTAAGGGTTATCCGACATGTACTATTTGTTTCAAAATCTAGTGAGATCGAATATTTCACATTGGGCTTTGCTGAATGATCCATATTGCTTGCACATATGACGAACCGTATGGTATCCATACTTAACCACAATAAATTGCTACTGGAAAAACACAGTTTTTTAAAAGAACATATATTAATACGCAATTTACTGGTGTACATTTTCTGATGCATTCATTATTGTTTTCAGAACATTATGAAATATAATATTTAGAATACATTAAATCTAAGAAATTTTCAGTATAATTCAGTATAATCATATGATTCGCTTTCATTTTTACAAAAAAAATAAATAAATAAATTAACTTTTCAAAAAATACGAATACGACATTACTTATAATTCTGGAAAAACTGTGCGTGTAATGTTATAGAAACATGTATATAAAATCCGACTGCTACAAATATGAATAAAATATAATTTTCTTTCGGCAAAAAATGGATTACTTGGCAGTCGTAAGGCCGCTGCAGTAGATAATTGTAAAGCTGAAATTTCATTACAAATACTTCAATTTATAAAATAATATACGGTAAAAATAGTAGATATCTCATTATTCCATAAATCGTCTGCCAAAATTGAAAGTAGAATTATTTCTAAAGACGTATTATTTATTCTATTCTACAAATGCTTTAGAAACCATTATTGAGAAAGCATGTCTCTTTCGATCAAGATTAAGTATATAGACGTAAATGTATCTTTCCTAGTTTTAAAGTTTCCCTTCTGAATCTTTATTTGAACTCTGGAATAGCTTTAAATAATTTATTGAAAACAGAAGACTGTAAAACATATTTCGATTCAAATGATTCAAAGAATTTGGATGTTATTTCCTTGGAAAGTAGCTTTTGCAGGTTTAACTTCCGTATTTGTAACTCCATACCATAATTATTTGAAAGTATTTTGTTATGGCATAAAGACATGTCAGATTCCTAGCTTAGATCAATCGTTTTTGAGATAAATATGTAATCCAATAAATAAAAAATAAATAAAAATGGAACATTAATGTTACTGTTTAATATTAATGCATGTAATTTTATTTTCACTTAACAGCCGATTTGTTTAACTAAATTGTTAACTTGTTTGAAATCCAGAGTCTTATAAATGAGATTCTGAAACAGATTTTCAAATAAAACAAAAATATTTCTCTTTAATATATAGTTTAAGGGAATAGAGAATTGATAACTATATTCCAGTTAATGATAATTGTATGTATCAATTTCCAAACAAAAGTGCATTTTTCGTATAATAATACAAATTATTTTGAGATCAGATATTCGGCCATAAATGATAAACGAAACTCTTAAGAAATCAACAGAACTTTATTTGCGCTCATTGATTTACAATCATACCATCAAACAGCAAATTTCACAACAAAAATACACAGTATAGCAAAAATAAAGGAGCACCACTGTGAAGTTCGACAATTGTTTTTCAGTTCTAGTACTTTTTCTGGGTCTGGTCGTGTGACGTACATCTCGTCACTCACCGCAGTCACAAGATCTGCTATCGAGGCAGAACAGGAGAGACGAAAGACGTTACCGGCAGGTAGATGCTGCCACGGAACATTTAGAGATGACGATGAAGACTCTAATCTGTCTGGATGACGGATGACTTCGGCGCGGACTACACCAGAGTCCAACTACAAGAAGATAAAATACAGTTGTTAAATAGACATGAGAAAAGAATTTGACATTAAAACTTGATGAACAAAAATTTATCAGTATGTTTTTATGCATTTTTCTGCAACAGAATGTCTACCACCTCAACTTACTCCATGGATTGAGTTTCATTGGAAGCTCCTTCAACACTTAGTCTTCCAGTATTATCCACATAGTCTCCCGTAGTCGTTTATCCATGGTCTGATCTGTATCTTTCCTCCCTTCCTTTTGGATGCAACTGAACTTTTTTGCGCTTAAATCATTCTTCAGTTTAGGAACATGCTCTTTGGCCGGAATTCACAGTAATTAACTGTATATTCAGAAACAAGCATTAATTGGACGGAAAACTCTTCCTCAGACCAATATATCACGAACTATGGCAGCTAGCTATGTACTTGTTACGGGGTTGTATAGCAACCCCTTATGATTCACTTGATGGGAAGAGGGGGACTCAGTGGCCCCGTTTTTTATGGGGGGAGAGGGTATTAAGAGTTCATCTCGGCCTCTTTTGCAGATAGAGGGAAAATACAATTAGAAAATAATTGAGCGTGTCAAAATTAATACAAAAATGTTTTAGTTCCATAAAAAAATATAGTAAGGGACCAGGCAGCATCCCGTCTGAAAATCAAAACATAGGAAAGCAACAATTGAGTATTTAACCAAGACAGAAATATGTGAATGTATAGCAGACAATTTATTACTATGTACAAAATGCAAGTTTCTTGTTAGCATACTGAAACGGTTGCCCTTCAGCGACGATTCGCACCTACAAGGGTGCTACAAGTTGTCGGGCATGGTTTCAGCATATCCACATCAACAAGGAAACATGCAGTTGTGATACGCTGTTGCAAATCTGTTACAATTGACAGCGGTGTAGTATATAGATCTACGATTTATGATAACTCCATACGCTAACATCCAGAGGGTTAATGTCTAATATACGTGAAGGGACAATATACAGGAATTATCTGGATAGCTATCTCAAATGATCACTAAACGACTGTAAAGTGTAGTAAAGCAGCAACTATTTGCTTCACTAATTTTGCAAAACGCACGATACTATTCTAAAAATATTGACGTATATCATTTCACAAACAGCAGTTACTATTATCAAAACATTCATATGTATCACATATGATTCGTGATAACATATGTATTGCTTGTATCACGTTAACTGTTCTTCGAGTAATAACTCCTTTTATATATTCTCTGTAGAAACTTCTAGAAGTATCTCGTATGTCGTAGAATATTCGTTATTTCGAGGTGTTTCTTAATACTTGGGAAAATCGCCAGATTGGCGACAAATAGCCATATCTGGCAACTTTTTTTTTCAAATTTCGACGTATGGAAACCCCAGATTCACGTCATAGAAAATCTTGCCTGTACGGGTGCTGTTTGCGACTGGTTTTAGCAAGCATTCTCTCTAACACACACACACACTCCGGCCACACATTAAGCTACCACAAGCCTTGGCATTAGTCGTGTGGCCTAGGCCTTACACACACACACACACACATAGGACGTGGTAGCCCAGTGGTTGGCTACAGTCAGTGCTGGCGTCCAGGAGTGCATGCCGCGGCATTTAAGACATGCATGTTGATAACTGGGGAGTAAGGTACCTATTTCTTTAGTTTAGATTTTGACGATTTTTGCGTGCCATTTTGCAAAAAAAGGCAGGTTACTTTTTTCAAATCGTACCAAAATCTAATCAGCACCAGGGTAACCCTTACCGCCATTGTGTAAGCACTTTACGTTGCCTTCTTTCTTCATTTTTATTTCCATATATATATATATATATATATATATATATATATATATATATATATATATATATATATATATATATATATATATATATATATATATATATATATATATATATATATATATATATATATATATATATATATATATATATATATATATATATATAAGGCTTATTCACTTTAGTATAAGCAATAGATATAATAATAAGAAGAAAATAAGAAATGCAATTTCATCGCTATATATTCAATAACGACATATAAACATTATAAGACCATAAAGATACCTATTTGATTTGCAGGTATAAAGTATGCCAGTAAGTCAGTAATTTGCATAAAACAGTTCTGCAGACGTTTGCCCACTATATATAAGACCGTTCCGTTCCACCTCTCACCATTTAGTACAATGCCGCGTATGAAACAGTTTACAAAAGACGAAGTGTGTGAAATTTGGAGATTAAAAGCTTATAGAAAGTCTGTTCTTGATATCGCTAAAATATTAAATCGGTCAAAACGAGGTATTTATGGCGTGCTACAAAAAGAGCTCGATGAAGAAAAAATTCGAGATGGCAGAATTTTTTTTCGTCTACCATCGACTCAAGAACTGTCGTTATCTGAAATACAAAGTGAATCAGATTTAAAAATATCTCGATATACTTACTATTCACAGACGTTTACAAAGTAATTGCAATACAATGCTCACACGTATGAAGTTAATTCCGAGTTTAATTATACATTATGTCGTATAGAATGGGCTCGGGAACAGATGAACTGGGACCTCCAAGGGATAAGTACTATAATTAGTGATGAAAAGAAATAAAATATTGATGGCCCAGATGGATGGCCATCATACTGGCCGTCCATCATGTTTTAAATAATGAAAATGTATTCATGTAAATTTCGTGTATTAAATAATGAAAATTTGTTTTTGAAATACATATTTATGATGATACATAGCAGTGTGATGTTGAAACCCAGACCTTCCGACCTACCAGAAAGGTGTTGAAAACCCAGGCCGTCCGGCTCGTCAACAAGGACTTGAGCATCCATTTGGACGGCCGGGAAGGAGTTAGCCGAAACCAACTCCCAACTTCCATGGCTTTCGTCCGACGGTCCAGCAGCGTTTATTTTGAGAATCAAAAATTTACAGGAGAGTTTACATATGTTTCACATTTTGAAACAATATAAAGGTTAAACAGTGAAAGACACAATAAAACGGATTACAATAATTCTTGAACAATTGTTACTTCAACTGGTGCACAATGAGAAATAATACAACAAAAACAACAACGAAGACAAAAACAACAACTAAACCAAGACAAACAGCAACAAACGGGGCACAATCAAAACACAGCAAAACACAGACAAAATCAAAACACAGACAAAACAAAGCAACCAAACAAAGAGAGGGTAACACCTCCAGGGAAAAGGACAACAGGGGACCACCGACCAAAAGGGGGAAAAGGGAGAGGCTCACAAGCTGATCAGGAAATTTGATTAGAGATGTCTCTAGCAATGAGAACACAGTTTTTAATTTTATCTATAGAAGATTTATTTGAACTGACTCTCGAGAACCAGGCTGCGCAATTGGCAGGGGAGGGTTTTGTAAGATGAAAATTTTTTGTATGGGGACAAGAAAAAACAAAATGATCGGCATCGCCGAAAGAACCGCAGGTGCAACAAGAGGTGGATTTATGTTTAAAATAATGGAGATAATACCAGAAAGGTGTAAGGTAACTGTTTGGACGGTCGGGAAGTGCCACCCAATTTAGACCGGAACCCAGTGGGGAGGCATGCACAGGGACCGTACCCTCCTTCTCCTACCGCCAACCTCTCGGAAGGACTTTCGGACCCACATGTTTAACGTGATCGTTCTCCGCATGAACACGGCGGCAGTTTTGGCAGTGGCTGGAATCGAACCCGGGCCTACCAAGTGCAACTCCAGCGCGCTAACCAATGGGCTACCGCGCCCTACATAGTAGTGTGTGAATTACTGTGAATTATTCGAGGTGGTGGTAGTGGGCACTTTAAAATAAAATTGTGTATTTAATTTTAAAGGTACTAAATTTAAAAATATAATGTGGGCAGCACATGATTTTCCCTGCAGACTCAAATTTATATTTTCTTTATTTCTTCAATAACTCGTTAGATTGAGTTTTATTGCACCAAATAACACAGAATTTGCATTTTTAATTCAATTTTTATTTTTATTTGTTAATTGGATATTTTCCCGAAATCGACAAGGCAAAAATGCAAGATATCTTGAGAGCGGTTAGTTCTAAAGTATAATGGAGTGTATTATATTATTTTTCTCGTCAAAAATTGATTATAAAACAAAAATTTATTTGATATATTTGAGCATATATAGTCTTGTTTTTTCGATTTTAGCAATTTTTGTGGGGCCATTTCGTAAAAAAAGGCAGGTTGTCCTTTTCCGAATTATACCAAAATATAATCAGCACCAGAGTATCCCACAAGTAACTTATCTACCAATTTTTGTGCAATTGGGTCAATTAGTATTTTAGCTAGTGTGGATACATGAAATTTTTGCGGGCCATTTCGTTAAAAATGGCAGGTTGTTCTTTTCTGAATCATACCAAAATCTAATCAGCTCCAGGGTCGACCACAAGTGACTTATCTACCAAATTTTATGAAATTTAGTTGATTAGTTGAGTTAGAGTGGAAATATATAATTTTTGAGGGCATTTCTAAAAAAAGGCTGGTTGTTCTTTTCCGAATCATACCAAAATCTAATCAGCACCAGGATTGATCACAAGTGACTTATCTACCAAATTTTATGAAATTTGCTCGATTAGTTGAGTTAGAGTGGAAATATAAATGTTTTGCGGGGCATTTCGTAAAAAAATCAGGGTGATCTACAAGTGACTTATGTACCAAATTTTGTAAAATTTGATCAATTAGTTTTTCAGTTACAGTAGATGCAGACAATTTTTGAGGGCCATTTCGCAAAAAAAGCGGGTTAGTTTATTCCGAATAGTACCCAAAACTAATCAGCACCAGGGTCACATACAAGTGACTTACTTACCAAATTTTATGAAATTCGGTCGATTAGTTTTTGAGTTAGAGTGGATACATTGAATGCACATACAGACATACAGACACACATACAGATGTCACGCTAAAAGTAGTTTTTTCGTATTCTAGAGGTACCGAAACGTGTAGATCCATCGAGAACTCGAGTTGCGATTTTCGATATGATTCCAATACTTTCCCTATACATCACCATGTGTTGCAGGGAAAGTAAAAAGGGACAATTTCTTTATTAACGTGTGTATGTATAGATTAAAGAAATATAACATTTAATATAATAATATTAGTAAATTATATGAATCTGAATTGTAAACGATATATTTTTATTCCTAGTACAAAATATTTGAAGTACTTTAAATGATAATATTGAGGTAATAATGAGTATTTAAAATAAATACTTTATATAAAAATAATATAAGAATATATATGGTGAGTATTTAAAATAAATACTTTATATAAAAATATAAGTTTTAATTACAATATTAACGAAGTTAGCTCATCCAAGTATGCTCACGTACCGGGTATCCAATGATTCCGCCGACTATTTATAAGCCATTTTTAATTCCCTTTTAGTTTCTGTAAAAGAGAAATTGCCTAAACCTTTTTCTAGTATGTTTAGAGATGTTCAGTACAGAACACCCACCAAAAATTATTTGAATAGTACTTCCAAAAGTGAAAATACAAATAGAGCTAATGCTAGTGGATTACGCGTACGACCTGGGTTGACTTCAATATGCTTGACGAGTCAGCTCGTATATAAAGGAGCCTTACAGTGGACAAGTACGTCACACAAGTTGCGATGCATATGGTTTGGTCACTGTGCAGACCTTCCTCTGCACGGTGTTCCAGCAAGACAATGCCACACCGCAAACCGAACTCCCAACAGCCTGAACTGAATTCACATCCTTTCCTGACCGGCAGACCCGCCGAATCTCTCTCCCATTGAATACGTGTGGGCCCTCATCGGACGTCAGATGCAACGGGGTCCACCTGTACATTTAGCAGGCGAACTGCGTGCTGCAGTGGAAGGAAACTCGAGAAACCATTAATAGACTCATCCATTGTATAGCTGCTCGTAGGGGCCACATTCTTTACTGAATAAACGGGTTTCTTTTGCATGTTTTTGTTTGTTCTTTCAATCATGTGCATATGATCTCTTCTACCGCTACTGTGATTTGCATATGGCTACGTGTATTACTTCATAGTGCTGCAATTTATCTTTTGACGAGTGTATATTTTAATAGCTATGATATCAGATTCTAGCGTTTACATGAGAAAATTAGTTATGGAATGCATATTAAAAGGGAGACGGCAAAATCGTAAGGGCACTCTTCGTGATACCGAAAATAAACTGCAAAAATGATGATCATGTTGATTTCATTAATAGGAATAAATTCTTAGTAACCGAACATCCGTTTATAGCCTTCCCACTCAAGGAATTTAGGGCATGAAAAATACCTGCAGAAAAATACCAGAGACAAAAATCAAATTTTTTCCATGCCATCCTCAAATTAGTGAGAGCATTTTTAAGATTATTGCTGATTTCGGTGACTACTTTAAAGTATACAGTAAAAGAGATGGATACGCCTGTTTTCGACTGGAATTAAGTAAATTGTTACATTTGCTGGATTCAAAAACATATTATTCAGCGTGTCTTAGATAAAATTGGAAAGTACAAAAGTGCGGAAACAGTGTGAGGATGTCTAATTCTAGTTGTATTCCTGAGTTCAATTCTATGTTAAAACTGAATTACAATTTTAAAGCAAAGAAATTTACAATTATTGTAAATTTAAAAAACTTACCAAAAACTCATGGACGTAGGATGATGAAATAAATACCATTAACGAGTTTATGCTTTATAAGAAACTAATAACATAACTTTTCCATTTACTATTTCCTTTACTATTCAAAACTTTAAATTAAAATAATATATTTTTCTTAACTTATGGCTTCAATTACATTTTTATTAAATTATACTGGCGGCAAAATATTTAACAATTTATATGATTTGTTTTCGTTTTAAATGAATCCATAAAAACAAGTTTTCCGGGCAAGTCGAAATTCTAAACCGAGTAGTTTTTTTTTCTATCAAATTTTCGCTTTGATCACAGTTTTACAAAAATCATTCAAAATTTCAACGCCCAGGAACTTCGGGAAAATGTTCTTGTGAAAAATGTTTAGAAAAATGTTTTTGTGACCAACATTTCTGGCGACATTTATGGCCCAGAAGGCAACTTTTCCGAACTATCTGTAATTAAAGACAGACAAAGAAATTGCTCACCTAAGGTATCTATTGTCCGGGTGATTCGAGATAAATTTTTCATTCCGTTTGTTCGTTAATTTTGGTGTTTATGAACTAGTTTATTTAATCTTTCATTTTCTACCCTGTTAGTTTTTAAATCTCAAATTCTAATTGAACGTCTGTGAATAATATGTTATCATTTAAAACTTAATTCAATTTAGAAACATTTTCTATCTATCTTGTATTTTTGCAAAACACAAGCTTGAGGCAATGGTTTATATCACTTACCAGAACATCGTTGACATACCAACTAAGATTCGCAGCTGGCTTGGACTTTGCTGACGAACAACGTAGGGTGAGATTGTCTCCAAAATCTGTTATTTCTCCGTATATGCGTGGTGAAGATTCTGGAGGTACTAAAAATAAGAAATCGATTATGGGTATTCTGCCTCTGAAAAATATACAGTGTGTCCAAAAATTCACGTATAGATTTTCTTTCAATAGAAAATGTGTGTTTGATTTTGAAAACACATTTATGTCACTTAAAATACTATTTACATATAACATATGTAATCATGTTTTACATATATATATATATATATATATATATATATATTGTGATGAATAAACAAGAAAGATCAGTCATGCATAAAGCATTGATTATGAAACACTTTCCAACTGAAATGCAATTTTTTAAACATCTCTAAGATGCGATACATTCAGTGGTAATAGTTTTAAAATTATCACAATACTACAATAATTTATTATATATATATGAAATATATGAAAACTTCATCGAAAACAAATGAAATTTATTCAAATAAGGTCATCG
The DNA here is from genome assembly GCA_951213105.1 of Amaurobius ferox. Taxonomy (NCBI): domain Eukaryota; kingdom Metazoa; phylum Arthropoda; class Arachnida; order Araneae; family Amaurobiidae; genus Amaurobius; species Amaurobius ferox. The sequence continues at coordinate 96,092,037 of OX578139.1, read as the reverse complement.
AAATATAAAACGCCTGACTCTCTATATAAAAACAGTGGATATTTCATTCATAAACTTTTTTTCCATTCTCTTCATTCAGCGGCGATATTTTTAAAATTATCACACTACGACAGCAATTATTTTACATAAAAACTTTAATTATTATACATAAAAACGTAAAATCATGAAGGTAAAATTACTTTCTAATTCCATGCTTTATTTCCAAAACTTTATCAAAAAAGCAATATGGAACCGTCTGCTTCTCTATGTAAAATCTATGAATGTTTCATTCATATCAGCTATATTGCATACTCCAGAGCTAAATAATTTTGATTTAAAGAAATTCAGCAAACCTTATACAACTCATCTTAGAGCTTGATGTTTTTACATTCCCCATACGTGAAAGTTAGGCTTCATTGTCGAAATGATCAAAGTTTGATTATCATGTAAACTCAAAAATATTGTATTTGCGCTAGCGCTGTATATTGATACACAGAAAGAAAATTAAAAATAAAGTGGTTTTAGGACATATGCAAGCAACACTAAATATAAATTAAAATTACTTTAAAAATCACGATTTTGACGCAAGATGGATGCCATATTTTATTTTTAAATGGATCACATGATCTTTTCATGTAAAATGGGTGCAATTATTGCTTTAATTTTTATTTAAAAAATTACCGAGCATATTTTGCTCAATTTTTTTTATATATGTTTTATGGAATAATTTGAATATTTTCTAAAAATTTCGAAGCAATTTGTGAATTTTAAATTCGTTTAAAAGATGTTTGAAAAATTAGGTTACACAGGGTTCAATATATTTCATTTTTTAACCCGGGTTCAAGCCAAAACTAATTGGGTTATAATATTTATTTACATTTCAATATGGTTCATAGACTGTCTCAACAACATATTAAAATTCCATTTTGATAAAGTTAATATTACGGCAGTTATCTTGCGAACTGACGCACTTCAATTCTTTAACTGCTGGAGATAAGTGGGCAACGTAAATTGCAAAAATGTTGAAAGTAAGGAAGGAAATAAGAATACGTTAATGAAATAGTCCTCTTAATAATTTTCAAAAAGTTTCACTTTTTAAAATTTTATACGTCCCACTTATACAAATTTGTTGAATCAGGAAATTTTTATATTTAATGCAACGAGATCATTTAATAAAACCGCATATCTGTATGTTTAAAATCAACTGAATTGTGATAAAAGGAAAAATCTGACTTTTGCCACTTTTCCATACTATGTGGAAGGCTGTTTCATTAGTGAATATAGGGATCATAAACACATTGACGATTGAAATTATTTAGATAAAAATACGTTAGTATGTCTCAAAATTTTTTATCACAAATGCTCTCTAAATAAAGCATTACACAGACAGAGATCATATGAAACAGTGGTACTCACTAAGCGGTTGGGTATCCTATGTATTATCATCCAGTTTTATCTTTTTTGTGATATGTCACAAATTTTCTTTTCTAATTTGATATATGTTCCCCATTCACAATGTTCAATTTTCAATTAAATATAACTCGCTCAATTTTAAAGATACAGATATGCGGATTTTCTTAATGATCTTGTTGCATTAAAAATAAAAATTTTCTGAGTGACCAAATTTGTCTAAGGCGGTCGTATAAAAGTTTAAATACATATATAAGATTCAAATAAAAGAGGGAAACGACCAATTGCATAGCATAAATGGCAGAGGTGGATTGCGACACCTCTTTCCCGGTTAGAAGCGTGCTTTTAAGCGCGGGCAACACTCCCGGAACCAATGCCATGCAGTGGCCTATCTTCCGGATATGTGTGAAGTCAAAGACACAGAAAAAAAAGCGAAGCAAACCATCTAGAAGCGACCACGAGACCAGAAACGACCTCAAGACTAGAAGCGACCATTGCAAGACTTTAGAAGCGACCATTGCAAGAGAAAGGGATGGAATGTAATCCGTATGAAGTGCATGCTGACGCTTAAAGCAGAAATCTGTTATCAACGTGCACCAGGGTGCGCTGTCCACACATGCGCAATGGTCCCACTAAGAACTTAAAGTGTTACTGCAAACATCCGCTATATCTCTAAAGTATGCATTTTTTTCCTTTTCTGTATTGAAAATTGAATTATAATAGTATTTCAGGATAATTACTTTTTATTGCTTCTTCCATGAGGCTTCTTTTATTGCTTCTTCCATTTCTTCCTGCTTCTTCCATGAGGCTTTCTTTTATTGCTTCTTCCATATATATATATATATATATATATATATATATATATATATATATATATATATATATATATATATATATATATATATATATATATATATATCCGGAAATCGAACCACAAATTTTCGAACTTTCGCACTGGCCAGTCGATGCTTGTTGAAACACTGGCGAGGAATTGCAAGTTCTTATAGTCTAAGAGTAGACTCTGCATTCTCCACTCTCTTATGTAAGATTGGCGTGCAACTGATAATCGAACTTCCTCTTCTTTAACCTTCTTCAAACCTTTTAAATTCTTCAACCTTCTAACTTCTACAGACCGTCCGACCTACCAGAAAGGTATAAGATATCTGTTTGGACGGCTGGGAAGTGCCACCTACTTTAGACCGGAAGCCAGTGGGGGAGGCATCCACAGTAACCGTACCCTCCTTCCCCTACCACCATCATCTCGTGATAATCTACCTGGCCACCTCCTGCTAAATTTCGTCAGGTTTTGTTGCCGGTTAGCTTTCTGCGTGGTCACTGTTCTTCGGATTTTTAGTATCAGTACTCAATAGCGCTGAGTTCACTAAACCCATACTAATCATACTAGGGTTACTTTCAAATCACCAACATCACTGCAGTAATCTCCAAGAGCTAATCTGCTCGGGCGTAGTTTTAAAACACCTTTCTGCCTCAACGGGGAATCGAACCACTGATATTCGTACAGGCCAGCTGACCTCTACCGCTCAACTACTAGGATAGAATTGCAAGATCTTATCATTGAAGTGAATTTTGCACAGTCTAACGTAAATATTTCTTTTACTTGTACTTTTTAAAAACATAAAATCTATATTTCAGAATGGTTCTACTATGTCTTTTATTTCATTTCCACCTTAAAATTTTTGTTTTTCATTTACAGATCAGCATATCCGTATGAGACCCAGTTCTTAAGTGATTAATAACTTACGTTTTAGAAGAAATATCATTAATCATATTTTGACGTTCATTAAAATATATTTTACTTACTATACACCACAACTTCTCTATGGACTTGCACGCATCCAAAGTAAGGTTCATCTGCTGAAACTTGGCAAGTGTATTGCCCTTCGCTCTTTAGTGTTAGGTTTCGTAGATATACAGTTGTTGGACTAGACCTTGAAATCTGTGGGATATAACAGTAAAGTTAACATCTTTAGAAAATATAAAACATATTAGACTTGGATACAATGTTACATTTTACTATGACATAGGGATAAAAAGAAACAAAGTAATATTCCGAAATTTATGAAATATGAACAAGAAAGATCAATCCTGCATAAAGCATTGATTATGAAACACTTTCCAACTTCAACGAAATTTTATACAAATATCTCTCAAATGCGATACATTCCTAGGTAATATATTTAAAATTATCAAAATACTACATTAATTTATTATATTTGAAAACTTCATCGAAGAAAATGAACTTCATTCAAATGACGGCATTGAAATATAAATTGCCTGGTTTAAACATCTCATTAAAGTTCTTTTTAATTCATATTGAGTGTTGCATCCGTCCTAAAACTACTTTATTTTTGTTAAATTCTGTGCATCTACATACAGAAACAACTCAATTACAATATATTTGAGTTTAAATTCTCATCCAAATTTAATTATTTTTACAACGAAGCCTATTTTTTACCTATGTAAAATGTAGAATATGTAGAATATGTAAACGCGAAATATGTAGAATGAGTTGTATTAGAATTGCTGTATTTCTTTAACACAAAATCATTTAGTCCATGGAGTCTGCATAGCTGATATGAATGAAATATTCACTGATTTTACAAATAGATGGACGACATTTTTCGATGAAGTTTTAAGCATTGAGTTTAATTACTTGTAGCTCCACGGTCTTAATTTTTAAATAAAATAAATTATTATAGTATTGTGATGAATGACATGAATAAGAAATTATTTATGAATGAAATGTTGCTTTTTTTAATGTTAGAGAGAGCCAGGCGTGTTATTTTTTCTATGACGTCATTTGAATGAATTTCAGTTGTTTTCGATGAAGTTCTCAAATATAATAAATTATCGTAGTATTATGATAATTCTAAAATAATTATCGAGGAATGTATCACATTTTAGAGATGTTTAAACCAGGAGACGAATATCTTCGTTCATTGAGTAAGTTTATTAAGTTCTTGTATTTGCTTTATCGTTCATAGTAATTAATGCATCTCACTAAAATTATGCCATCACAGGGAGCCTTGGCTGATTTCCGTGTGGAACGCGTTAGGTATGTACGTATGTGTACATTGGCGCGGAATACAGTTTAAATTCCAGAGTCAGAATATGGTAGTTTAGATGTGCTTTAAAAGAACAAAAATTAAATGAAGTGTGGCTCAACTTGACATTCAAATACCAGAATCCATTTCTATATATATATTCTTTTTCAAATTTTACAAGAAAATTTTTGATGAAAGAGCTATCATGGTTCCAAATGGTTATAATTGTAGCTTGTTACCATTCATATTAAATAGCTTGAAAAGTCCTTAGATTGATACTATACTTGCTAATGCACTCCCAGGGGGTGGGGAGTTACTTGCCCGCAATGAAGGGGGTAATGACATCTTGAACAAATGAATTGTATCGCGGCTATTTTTCACAAGGATTGAAACTGTTAAGTGTCGTGGTCATTGATCCATAAATAAACCTTCTTATGTCAAATGATTATGTCAAATGATTATGTCAAATTTGATTATGTCAAATGGATGATTATGTCAAATTTAGTCCTATGCTGTCATGTTAAAAATAAATAAAATTTCGAATATACTTCGAAATTTCTGTTCGAATTTAAAAAAATGTTTATCTAGTTTTAGATTTTTTGATAACAAATTTCCAAAAATAGCCAAACCGTATTTAGGAGATCTTAAAATATATTTTGGCATTAAAATCTCGAATTGGAAAATGCTCGTGAAAACAATACTTTCTCTATACTATAATATTACATTGTATGAGAACGTAAGTATTCAATCTAGTCCAATAAGAAAAGTGTGAATCAAAGAAATATTTTTTGCTAAATTCTCTTACAGGACAGCTGAGTGAGTATTTTTTATAATGCAGGCATTATAGGGAAACTGGAAGTTTAACAATCAAATTAATTCTGTTCATGTAAACATATAAATATTCCTTCTGAAAAGCTGTTTTTATTTCTTTCAATTTCGTTAACCACTAAAATTGTGAAAATATTTATTTCCCTCGAGTCAGGTTCCATACAAATGAAGTGAGCAAAGCTCAACAAATTCCCTAAGGGAGCTCGAGAACGGAAATAAACAAAATTTTTCAGACGGGTTTTACTAATCCAGGAAATGAAAAGCGAAACTTTGAAACTACACGATACAAGTGAAACTTCAGAATTGAATTATATATTTTGTGTTATATTTGTGTTTACTTTGTGGATACTATACGAGACGTGGCTAAGTGTTAAAAACATTAATCATATTAGAAACTTTTATTAAGTAAATATTTCACGTATTAAAGTCCAGGAAAAGCATTTGATATATTGGAGTTTTATTTATAAAATTCTAGAATGAATTTTCCGGCGTTGTTCTAAATAAGCGCCCGCTGCGTGAGTAATACAAATACGCATTGCAGCAATCAGTTTCCTAATCGCCTGTTTCGGACCAAAATTATTTCCACCTTTCATTTTCACCTTTAGTATCACCTTTTTCACCTTTAGTTCACCTTTCATTTTCGTCTTTCATATTCACCTTTAGTTTCAACGTATGTGTAGCAACAATTTGCTACGCATATACACAAACGTCTACTATACTCCTTATAGCAATATTGATGTCAACTGCCAACCGAGAATCAAATCGGAAGTCTCAATTTTGGTTGAAAATGGTTGAAAATTTTGGTTGAAAATGAAACAGAAAATCAGAAAATGGAGTAATTAAATATATTTTTATTAGTATGCGAAAATACACAACCATATTTTTGCTAAACTATAAAATTGTGGTAATCGAACTTTTCCGAAAGCAGTAAAAAAAGAAAATAAAAATTGATGTATATGCACAATTTGATGTATATAAAAATAAATAAACACATTTGAAAAATCCTACAGAATAGGTTCAAAGTTCGTTAAAAGAGACGGGATAGCCTAGTGGTTACGGCACGGACATTGGACTGATACGAGCACGTTAAATCTGTGGGTCCTAAAGTCCCTTCTAGAGGTTGGTGGCAGGGAAGGCGGGTAAGGTGCCTGTGAAAATCGCCCCACTAGGTTCCTGTCTAAATTGGGTGACACTGTTACGGCCGTCCAAACAGATACCTTACACCTACGTGGATATCGGAGGGTCTGGGTCTAAGAAAATGAAGATTGTTAGAAAGAACATTTTTTGATATTTTCTATTACGTCAAGATGGAAACTCTAATATAATATTCTTAATCTCTAAGGAACCAATTCTTATGAAATTCTCTCTAAATCGTACTTCAACATAACTAAAAACTAATTCTAAACGTTAAAAAAAAACTTTGAATAACTTATTCAAAAAACTTTTAAAAGCTTATAACAGAAAATTATAAATTTAAAAAACATAAGTTCAAAACTAGTCAACAAACAACAATCCAAAACTAGTATCCACAACTTGCTACAAATATTAGCAACAATGCTCAGAATCAAATATCTTATGTATCATTTGAGTATACAGAGAAACAACATTTTTTGCAATATTGAGCAATATTAAACATTAAAATATTTCTACGCACCATAAGCATTTAAAATGAAATTTCAATGTATATGCTTTATCGTGTAATGCAATGTGGTATGATTTAAATAATTCTGCGAAAAAACATTTCCTAAAAATGAATGAAACACAAACTCAATTATATTTACTATGCCTAATCTGCATAAAATTGCAAATAAAACGGAAAGAGAAATGCATCTTTATATTCATGTAAATATATTTTGAAGTTTTATTTTGAAATATGTTAACGAGGAACCTCAATATAGTTAAGATTTTTTGCGTCGTTGAAAAAGCACAGAATATCAAAGTTAGTATTTATATTTCAACATTGAATTTTAAGACGAATTGAAATTAAAACTTTACATAAAATTATCTATTCAAATACAACTTTTTTAATTATTAAACACGATAAATATTTCTGTATTTAAAACTCTCATTTGAAAATAGTAAAGTATATCAATTCATGATAAACTGATGATTTAACTAATAAAAATAAATTTCGTAGATGTAATCAAAGAATGCAGTAAGTAAGAAAAATGTCGTAATTCATAAGCAAGGTTACTTAATTACTTTTAATTCCATTTCCCAATATTTTTTATCGGTTTTCCAGGCATTTATAATAAGCATTCTTGCTTTTAAAAGATACTGCTTTATTTACTTCCAAGTACTAAAAAGATAAATTTGTTTAAAAATTAAAGGAGCATCATTTTATATCCAATAAATAAACGCCAATAGATAAAGTAATTAAGGTTTCAATTAAAGTTTTACATTATTTGCATGAAACTTCAAGTTTGCCTCATTCATATAAGAGGGGTGCAGAGGTAAACTATTATTTGGAAATTTCTTCTTGTTTTCATTTTGAGAAAATGATGTTCAAAATTGACGCATTGATAAAAAGCAAGTTTCTCAAAGACAATATAGAGCAGGATTTAACTCTGGATTTAAAAAAATCTGCAATTTTTTTACACTGTTCTCAGAAAGACGTAAATATTTATTTTAAAATTCCGTTTATGACACATAAATAAAATTATAGTTTTGTGTTCATGAAAAGCAGTTTTAATTAACTCATCATGTATATTTAGCTTTTATTCAAATTTAAATAATATATAACAAGACAAATCAATCATGCATAAAGCATTGATTAAGAAACACTTTCCAAATTCAATGCAATTTTATTTAAACACCTCTAAAATGAGATACATTCCTCAGTAACCTTTTTTAAATTATCACAATACTACATTAACGTTTCATATTTGAAAACTTAAAACTTCATCGAAAAAATGAACATTCAAATGACGACATTAAAATATAAATTTCCTGGTTTAAACATCTCTAAAATGCGATACATTTCTCGGTAATATTTTTATAATTATCATAATACTACAATAATTTATTATATTTGAAAACTTCATCGAAAACAAATGGACTTTTTCAAATGAAGTCATCGAAATATAAATCGGCTAGCTCTTTAAATAAAAGCAGCATTTCATTCATAGCATTTTTCCATTCATTTCATTCATCACAATACAATAATAACTAATTTTGTTTAAAACTTAAAACCATGGAACTACAAGTAATTTAACTCTCGGCCGTACAAATGGTTGCTCGAGTCCTTAGGATGAGTCGGACGGCCTGGGTCTTCAAGTAATTTAACTCTATTCTTAAAATTTCATTGAAAATCGTTTGTTTCTCTGTAAAATCAATGATTGTTTCATTCATGTCAACTATATTGCAGACTGCATGACCTTTTGGTATTTACATCCTCCATAAGTGAAAATTAGGCTTCGTGGTAGACATAATCAAAGTTGGATGATCATTTAATCTCTACTTTATTGTAATTGCGTTGTTTCATAATGTAGATGCACAGAATTTAAGCAAAAAGAAATCGGTTTTAGGACGGATACAACACTAAATATGAATTAAAAGGCACTTTAAAATTCACGATTTTGACACAAGATGGATGCCATATTTTATTTTGAAGTGGGTGACGTGATCTCTTCATATAATGATCACTTGTTCTCTTCATATAAAGGATGTAATTATTATTTTAATTTTTTTTTAAACTACTGAATATATTTTGTTGAATTTTTTTATATATTTTATGGGATCATTTGAATACTTCCTTAAACTTTCGAAGCAATTTGTGAATTTTAAATCCGCTTAAAAATGTTTGAAAATGTAGGTCCCATAGGGTTCAATGTATTGCATTTTGTCAACCCGGATTCAATCCAAACTAATTGGGTGATATCATTCATTTATATTCATATAGGTTCCACAGACCGTCTGAACAACATACTAAAATGTCATTTTGATAAAGTCATTTTTATGGCAGTTATCGTGCTGACGGACAGACAGACAGACAGAATGACTAAAGTCATAAACACTTTTCAATTATGTTGTAAAGTGTTAAAAAATATTTTATCCTTCTTTTACTAAGAACTGCATAATTTAAATGGCTTATTATTTGTTCAGACGATAAAACGTACAGTTCAGAAATTTTACATAAAGACCAATATGAACACGTTGATGTAGAAGATGGGTTTAGAATTTTGATTTAGGCCTTAGAAATTAAATAATAGTTATTAAAATAAAGCGTTGCCAGTATGGACAAATATTTAATGGTCCGAGCTTAGTTACAATTTAACTATGATGGGTTGCTGGCAGAAACGTCACGGCCGAGGACAATGTTTATTGATGAAATACCAATAATGTGACTTGTTGATTCATATAAACAGAGTGTTTCACAACTATTGTTTTCATGAATAATTACGATTGAAACGTAATTATTATTGCAGCTAACAATTATTCATTTTATTATTTATTTTTATAACACAACACTCTAAACAATCAATTCTTATAAACAAAGCAATTATAAAAACTAATTTATCATGAAAGCTATTATTAGAATTTTTAGCATGTTGACTGTTTATTTTTGTGGCGTATAACAGAAAAAGAGTTATCTTAGATCTTCATGAGTGGCCGTGAATTTAAAATGGCACATTGCGGAAGTGATAACCCCCCAATTTATTTTCTGTGTTGCCTAGTGATACCTGAAACTCAAACTCATTAATCGACAAAATTATCTTTACTTACACAATGAACATACATTAACTTGCTCAAACTAAAGTTTATTAATATTATTATTCATACTAAATTTTATCATTGCTTAACTTCACCATCAATCGTTATATTTGCAACTTATCAGTTCTTACAATATTACAGACTATCTTTCTTAACTGAGTCTGTTGTGATACAGTTGGCGAGTTTGTTACTTTCTTCTAGTCAGGTTAAATAAATCCTCATATTATAACATAAAAATTTACCTGCCGTTCCTTTTCGCACAGCATTTAATCGGACTTACTTATGCAGCTTTAAGTATGAACTGCTTATTTACATTGCATTGTACGCAAAATCGATGGACCTATTTTGTCCTCGAAGAATTTTAGACATTTTTAACAAAATATTTAGACTTAGCCAACGGCGAAATTAAAGAGAGTGTTTAGAAGCGTATTTGGACGTGCTTAATCAGCGACGATATTTAAGAGATGTTGTTGTTGAGACCCAGACCGTCCGACCTATCAGAAAGGTGTGAGATGACTGTTTGGACGGCCGGTACATTTAAGAGATATGTAAAAGCACATTTTTACGGGCTTAATCAACGACTATTCAAGAAAAGAGTAGAAGCATATATTTTTACGTGCATAATCAACGGCAAAATTCAGGCGAGCAGTTAAATTCCACTTGTTGCAGAGGGGTAATATTTGAGTTCCCTCCTTGAATATCATTAGATCCTCTGTATCTGTATGCCTATTTGCTCCAGTTATCTGGACATGGTCTAGGCCGGCTTTCATTGGATAATTCATGAGGCTCACGGTTTTGCTTAAGTCCATAGTTGCTATTCTCGTTAAGTTTCTCTTCATTTATTCATCATAAATAAATTGTCCGCCTATTGTAAAATTAGACATCCTCGTGTCTGCGTCTAGCATCACCTTGTCGCAAAGTCATTTCTAAAATATAGAAATACTTTTTGCGCCACTGCATCATAATCTAATTGAAGTTGTTTGTTTACGTGATAAACTACGTTAGTTGTAGAATCAGTAATATTTCGAAACAAATATTTATATGGTTATAATTACAGCTCAGATTACTTTCATCACAATAATATACAGTTACATCAAAGCGAAAACGACATTATCGCAATAAGAATGAAAATTGAAAACTCTCTAAAAAGCTGCTGATAGTTAGTCAGGTTAAGGGTAGGGATGTAGCGTGTGTACCGTTAAAATTTGTTACAGGACTCCGTCACTGTTTGTTGTTTGATACTGACAAAATATTAACTAAAACTGGGTCTTAGATATTTGCATGAAACGTATTTAAAAATATATAATCTATAGGTTAACATGTTAAAGTGTCCTTAATCTTTAGATTTTGGCTGATAAATAAAAACTATCCTCAAATTCCTCTTCACTCTACGCACAAAGTAATTTTAGTGTTCTTCTACTTTTACTTAACTTCTCTCCGATGGTTAAATTTCTCCCCGTAGTGTTTATAACTTTAAAGTCCTAGTCACTTTATCTAGAAAGTAGCAATTGATGTCGTAACAATCCATTCTAGTGTAACATAGGGTAGTAATCAATTCTAGTGTAACATAGGGTAACAACCCATTCTAGTGCAACATAAGGTAACAATCAATTCTAGTGTAACATAGTATAATATAGTGTAACAATCAATTCCAGTATGGCATTGTGTAATATAGTGTAACAATCACTTTAGTGTAACATAGTGTAACAATCAATTTAGTGTAACATAGTGTAATAATCAATTCCAGTGTAACAAATTATTCTAGTGTAACATAGTTGAACAATCAATGTAAGTAAAACTTCTCAAACTTTGACACAAGGATAATACAAATCGGTTAAAAATGGGATAATACTTTTAGAGTTCACTTCGATGATAAGATCATGCAATTCCGTCCCAGTAGCTCAAAGGTAGAGCGGCGGCAAGTCAGTAAGAAGATTCGAAATTCGATTCCGAGTTTGTGCAGAAAGGTTCTTTATATAGTAGTTTTTTTAGCTCTAAGAAAGTTGTAAATACTTGTTTTAAAATTCCGTTTATAATAAAATAAAATAAAATTTTAGTGCGAAGAAAAACCATTTTTAATTAACTCATCATGTATTTTTGGCCTTTATTCAAATTTAAACAATATATAAAAAAATATATCATCATTCTTTTACCAAGAAGTACATAATTTAATTAGCTTATTATTTGGAAAAATAATTTTTAAAGACATCTCTGTGAAACTAATTTTCGATATGTCTACATACTTTCTGTATCTGAAAAAATTCTATTATTCTCACTTGCAAGTGTGTCATAGTACCATAGTAGAACTTCTGAGAAGGGCTGCAGGAAGCAGACCTGCAAAGCATGCATATTGCAGCCAGGCGCCAAGCAAAGGAGGTGCCGATTTTTAATACTTTGTCGGTTTAGATATTATTTCTCATTTATTTTTAAGTGTTCTGTTTAGATATGGTCATAAAATTTAAATTTAACTTTTCTATGAGATTATTAGATTCAGAGTTTTTGTTCTGCAAGTTTTTTTTATTTAAATTACATGGACATCGCATTTGTATTATAATCAACCGGGAATTTAAAATCATTCTTATTGGAATATCGATCAGATTCAAATTACAAGGATGTTCGTGAAACGGAAAAAAAAAACTTAGTAATGATGCAGATGGAGAATCAGAATGTAAATCAATAATTGAAGTTCGTCAAAGAAAAAATGCACGTCAATTTCTATATGAGCGTCAGGAAGAATCAATTTAAACGCCAGACGATAAGATTCAGAGTCAATGTTTTTAATGGATTTCGGACACTGATAGCCCATTGTTGAATGAATATTTTGTACTGGTAATACATAGTTATCATTTCAGTTTCTTGCATAATTTTCAGAGCAATAATAAATCTGTAAATAGTAGCGAAATCTATAACGAGATAGTTGTTTAGACATTTTCAGTAAATATAAGTTAAAAACTCAAGTTCTTTTTGATGTTCTTCTGCTTGTTGTAACTAATACTTTATTATATCTTTTACCTAATACTTTATTATAGCTTTTATTTTTGTACCTAATACTTTATTATATCTAGATTTTTTTATAAATATTATTTACCCTTTAATTATAGCAATCACTGGACGTTCATTTTTTAAGTTATAATTAAGACATATTTACGAATGAACATTACACAAGAGAGACTTGCAAGGACTTGTGAACTTTGCATTAATAGCGATTGATAATGATGCATGTGCTGAATTAGATGTAAATAAAATTATTTCTAATTTTGCAACATTGATATCAAGAAAAAAAAAATCTGATGTGGAAAACACATGTCTTTCCTTATATTATAATGTAATGAATTTACTACTTTTACAGTAGAAAAAAGGTTTTTCTTATAGTAGATACTTATATTATTTCCAAGATATTAAATTTTCATCAATTAGTCGTTATTTTCATTGATTTAGAGTCATTTTTATCCATTTGGCGAGATTTTCGTTAATTTGGCAACATTTGAAAAAGCCGCCAAGTTGACGACACTACGCCAAATTCGTCGCCAAAATCTCGCCAAGCTTTATGGATGGAGAAATAAGTTATTCGTATAGCAGATAAATGACTATTGGCCTTCAAATACAAAAGTATATTTTTTCATGAATGAAACGAGCTAGATCCACGAAAATGATGTCACCAAATTTCTCGCATGGTATTTTAAATGAAAAGTGAACATGTTTCTCAACAGTTAAATTTTTTTTTTAATTTATGGGACTTTTTGATAAATTTACTTGAAAAATTTGCAATATCTCGAGAACGGTTCATGCTAGCGTTATAAAGTTTATGTCAATCGTTTTCTAAGAAAATTCTACAAAACAAATGCCTATTTGCGCAACTTTATTAAAGGTTTTAATTTTTGGCTGATTTTTTCAAAATTTCACTCGGAAATTTAGATGGGTTCTGAATATTCGACTACGTTTAAAAACAATAGGCTCATATTTCAACAATGCTCGATTCGTGATCAGGATTGCTTGAAACGTGCTCTCATTTCGAAAACTCGAATTCGAATTTTCGACCCCGTCACAATACTTTCCTTATTCATTATATATATAAGGAAAGTAATAAAAATCAATTATTTCAAATAGAATATCTTATTTATTGATTTATTATAATATTCTACTTATGTTGCACTACAATGTGCAACGTGTTTTTTCGACGACAATGTCTGTATTTTCTTTGTAAGGGGGCGCTGACAACCTAGCGCTTAAACATTCTTCTTAATTTCGGAAAGATTCATCAGCAACATTATCTAACCATGTCGTACGGAAATTCATGCTATCTAATGATATCCATAACTCAAAATGAGATTTAGAAACAATCTAAAATTTATGAAGTATTCTTGATATAGTGGTAAGTGAAATGTACACATCATTTTCATGGGAACTATTCAACGTTTTTCTACTCCTTTACGCACTTATTTCATGCAATCATACTAATTTTTATGGAAAAAAAACAGAAGTGGCGTCTGTAAAACCGGAAACGAAAATAATTACAAACCCCTACATTCTCCAAAATTCAATGTTGAATCCATATCAGTAATCATCTAAGCTTTATCTATCGTCATTCCTCATAAATAGATGTTGAATGTAAAATGCAAGTTTTTTAATCGAAAGGGACTTTTCCATGACCAGAAACGGGGAAATCCTTGGCGAGTCCCCTACCCCTTCTTTATTTTGATGCTGAATGCATATCATCCACTATCTGATCTCTATCTATATTTGAACAAGAAGTAAAAATCCTTAGTGAACACTCCACCCCCCCACCCCCCACCCCATTGGCATTTTATACTGAATCTATAAAAGTCTACCAGTCCTTATCTCAGCTCTACCTGTAGTCGATCTTGAGAAATAGCAAGTATTGCAAGAAAAAATTAAATTTTTGAATACCAAGTAATATCTCCAGAGGCATTTCCGAAAATGATAATTCTTAATGAGACCACTTGCTAAATTCTTAACCCTGTTCGGTTGTTAAATGTGTAATACGCACGTTAGGGTATCAATTCTGAACTCTAACATAGTCTCAACTCAAAACCGATCCTGAAAATAACAAGTAATCGACTTTTAATAGTCAAGGATGCGCAGACAGATTGCAAGAGGCCACACATTACAGTTTATTCAATGAATATGCAGACTTCTCATTAGACTTAAAGACAGAACTTCTACTTAGAAATTAGATAGGACTTTTACCACGGATAGTTACCTAAACTGCACATAAATGAACATTAAACATATGGTGGCAATACCCATACCTAAATCTTTCGTCTTCACAACCCGCGTGCAATCCGCAATAAATGCGAAGAGGATCAATAGTTTCCGAGTATTACCATTGTTCGTCGACCTATTCAAGACATCTATTACATCCTTTGAAATTTAAGAACTTCATTGAGCGAATACGACGTGTGTTGGATTTTCTTTAAGGACCGATTTACTTAAAACTTTATTTTATCCCACTTGTAGAATACCCCCTATTCCCGAGACGCTCCTGATTGGTCCTCCCAAACGAAGCTTGTAAGAGTTTGTTAATAAACATGAAACTCATAGTAAAATTAAAATTAAATAAATGATAACTAAAAGATAGTCGAGACCTCAAGGCTACTCTTTAAAATTTAAGGCTGAATTCATATCAGTCATGATTTAAGTTATATCTATAGCCAATACTAAGAAATAGATGTTTCAGGAAACATTTCTTAGCCGAAGGTGAGAAAGCAGCCTGAAGTAACGGGGGTGCATTACACGTTGTGGACCTGTGACTTGGCTTCCACACTCCCCAGACATTAAGCCACTGGGCTTCTACTGGAGGCACATGAAAACATCGGTGTACGAGACACTTGTGGACTCCTTGATCTCGTCGCGAGGATCTTTGTTGTTGCGAACAGGATCAACACCACAGCTGGGGTCTGCGAGAAGGTGCGACAGTATTTCAATAGTCACTGTCAGCTGTGCACAGACCCTCTCGGACGTATCTTTTTTTCACTGTTAAAGGATCATCGTGAATATGTAACTTTACCCTTTTCTGACACTATGGTTGAAATGCAGCACTTTCGCTGCAAATTTGTTCATCTTAAACTGCACTATCACCCCTTTTTTTTTGTTGAAAGAGTTTACAATCTCGCTGTAGATACTTATTTTATTAAGAAGGATAAATCCGACTCAAATCCTATTAAGGAATTCAACGAAATTCGATGAAAATATTCAAATTAATTTACAAATTTGCGTACCATCTTGTGACTCATGCAATGATAATTCTTACAATTTGCAAACGTTATATAGTTTACTACTTACACTTTTCAAATTAGCATTCATGCGTAGATAAAAATAAAAGTTCAAATAAATTAAAATAATATTATCTCGAATTTTCCAATAGAGGAGGAACTCAAAACTCTTAAATGTAATTAAGTAGGTTTTAGTGAACGTATGTCATCTTTCAAAACATTTAATTGAATGAATCGCTAAAGTATATATTAATTAGTAAAATAAACGCATTTCAAAATCAAAATAGAAGAATGCGGTGAATGAAAGACTAAGTGGTTTGGTTATCAAGCTATACTGCTCAATTTAACAATGTTATTACTCTTACTAACTCAGTAGGTTTTGGAATTTTAATTAAGCATTCCAAGTTTTAATACCTTACTTCCTTACGAGTTTTAGAAAGATAAAAGGAAGTAACGATTGCTGCCGGTTTTATTATCCCTCCAAAATATGTTTCTATAAATGCTTTTTGTTTCGTTTTTAATAATTTAATATGTTGCATTTAAAGTTGACTAGTAAAAAATTGGCGGTCGCTAAGCTCCGATGGAGCCGAAATAGTTTTCCCGAATAAAACTTGACAAAATGTAAATGCAATTTAATTAAGGAGCTCTTGTATAAAATTATTATATTGTTTTATTTACT
Source organism: Amaurobius ferox (assembly GCA_951213105.1). Classification (NCBI taxonomy): domain Eukaryota; kingdom Metazoa; phylum Arthropoda; class Arachnida; order Araneae; family Amaurobiidae; genus Amaurobius; species Amaurobius ferox. Next base: position 96,075,130 of record OX578139.1, on the reverse strand, counting down.
TTTAAATGAGTTAGAACTACACAAATAGGTTTTTAAAAATCTGATGTGGGCAACACATGACTTTCCTTATATAATGTAATGAATTTTATACTTTTACAGTAAAAAAATAGGTTTTTCTTATAGTAGATACTAATATTCTTTCCAAGATATTGAATTTTCGACAATTAGTCGTCATTTTCATTGATTTAGCGTCATATTTATCCATTTGGCGAGATTTTCGTTAATTTGGCAACATTTCAAAAAAGTCGCCAAGTTGGCGACATTCCGCCACATTCGTCGCCAAAATCACGCCAAGCGTTATGCACTAAGAAAAAAGTTATTCTTACAGCAGATAAATGACTATTGGCGTTCAAATACAAAAGTATTATTCAAAGTATCTTTTTTCATGAATGGAACGAGCTAGATCCACGAGAATAATGTCACTCAATTTATCGCATGGTATTACATATGAAAAGTGAACATGTTTCTCAATAGGAAATATTTTTTTTTATTTTATATGACTTTTTGATAATTTTTTTGAAAAATGTACAATATTTCGAGAACGGTTCATGTTAGCGTTCTAAAATTTATGTCAATCGTTTTCTAATAAAAAATTGCATAAGAAATGTCTATTTGCGTAACTTTATTAGTGGTTTTGATTTTTTAACGATTTTCTCAAAATTTCATTCGAAAATTTAGGGGGTTCTGAACATTCGATTGCGTATAAAAACAATAGGCTTCCAGTGTTTACGGATTGTGATTTTTGTACCAAATTTGATTCGAATCGGTCCATTCGTTCGCCAGTTATCGTCTCCACAGACTCACTGACACACACACAGACATCACTTCAAAAATGTTTGATTCGTGATCAGGGATGCTTGAAACGTGCTCTCCCGTCGAAAACTCGATTTCGAATTTTCGACCCCGTCACAATACTTTCCTTATACATTATGTATATAAGGAAATTAAAAATATGATTTGACGGTAAAGAAATGTAAGAGAAGATTTATTCCCCCTCTCATCCTAGACATATTGCACATTCTTGATCGATCTGTTTATAATTGCCGCCAAGCTAACTTGATTCTAAAGATGTATAGAATAACTATAACCCTACTAGCGGAGGGGGGGGGGTCACATGATCACGGGAGAATGGAAGTATCGAATTTAATATGAACTCTTATTATAAATGTATTATTTATTATGAACTCTTATTATAACTGTATTATTTTATTATGAAATTGTATTATGAACAAGCAGCAGAACCTAAAGTTATGGAATTTTACTGTATCTTCCTAATACAGCAATCTATCGTTCCTAATAGCAGACGGCATGAAAGGATTCACAATACAGGCTCGGCATGTGCCAGAAAGTTTAGGACAAAGCATCCCAACCCACGAAGCCATATTTAGAGTTGATTTGGGGCGATTTGGGGGCTGAGCTTGGTGACATTGTTCGTGAAGTTAAGAGTTGGTGAGAGTAAGAAAATAATGAGACAAAGATTCCACGGGAATATCACGTCCGTGGCGAGCTTCGATTCATGAGTGACAGTCAATGAAGGGCGTAATCCAGGAGTTTTGCGAGCTTCAGCAAGCATGGGGCACGTAGGCGATTATATGCGTTTTCCGAATCGAAGGAAAGTAATTTCTAGGGCCGGTGAATGCGAGTTAACAAAGAACGGTCCCCAACGGATGCATTACGCCTGCGTAGCAATCGGCACAAAAATGAATGAGAGGCATCTAATGGTGGGCGGATTTCCCGTGCTCCTGCGAGCGTCAGTGAACGTCAACAATTAGGAGACGAAGCCTCGCGACTAGTGAATCGAGTTACAGGATAAATGAGTAGCAGTCAATGAGGGGAGCAGAGCCCCGGGATTCTGTGAGCGTTAGCGAGCATGGGGAACGTAGACGGTCGTTATCAAGAAATAACTTAGTTATAAATAACTAATATTTGAGTTATAAAAAATAACTTAGATTTTGAATATTTATTTATTAATAAAAAGTTTAAATTATCACTAGGCTTTTAAATTCTGGATGTTAAATTTTTAAATATGGAATTACAAGACGAATTAAATTATTATCACGAACTATTATGCAAAAAAATAAAATTCCTAAACGTGTTTAATTAAATTTTATTGAAATCGTGCCATCTCTGGAAATAATTGAATACTTCAATCGATCGAGAACTGCTGATTTAGTTCATGAAAGGAAAACATTTCATGACAGAGTAAAATAATTGAATGATAGGAAAATGTCGGAGTTTTAAACTATGTTTTCTTACTTATCATTTTTAATATTCTCCGTTAATATAATTGAAGTCGGGTTTCCAATTTAATACAGAGGGTTCTGTATGAAAAGTTTATGCTCTTTTATTTGCATTTAGATAATTTATAGCTATATAATTATTTTTTTAAACATTTAATAAGATGACAGAGACATGTAGGTATTCTAACTACAACTTAGACATCTGACCATGGAGGTAAAAGTAAGGAGTTAAAATTTTATATTATGAAAACGTTAAAATCGTGTGAGACAATAATTCAGGTGGCGCTTAGATAAGATAAGTTGCCCTGTATTTTATGCATTTCTAAGGCGAAATGCCTAAAATATTTATTTAAACTGTAAATTTCGTAAAAAAATTATTAGAGCAAAGCAAAGCAGAACTGAAACAATAAGGACTATTCCTACATATTCAAAATTATTTTACCTTTCAATTTATTTTTATCTCCATATAGTCAGTACTCTATCCTATAACTATGAAAAAATACTGGTTAATTATACTCATTATGAGATAACCTTTCATTTAATAATTATCAAACATACGCATACTAAATACTACACTTTCTGTTGTGTCAACTAACAACAGCAGTTACTTTGTAATCGCTATCGACACCGAGTTATAATTCTTAAAGAATTATGGCAATTTTAAGCATTTCATTCATATGAGTTTTATCGATCTTTCTAACTCCATGCATGTGACATATTTTACACACACCGACCAGTGAATTAGAAACCTAGAAACATGTTTGCACATGTAGGTCATAGGCGGATGTCTAAATTACATTGGTCATGGGAGGTACATGTAATAGCAACACATCTAATTGAATGCTGTCGATGTGTGTTCCGAGAAAAGTGCATCAAAATGGGAAAAACATTAGATTTGCAGCCGCTTGAAAAATGTCTTATTATGGGAGCCCGTTTGGCAGGATCCACGATTGCCATAAGAGAACAATTCACTGGCTCATCGAAAGATGAAATATATAAAGTGCATAACAGTTGAAAACATAACCCCCAACCAACACCCAATCATGTCTAAACGCCGGAAATGTGGAACAAAAACCATCAATTAAGCCCGTGATCGGCGACATCTCAGACTGTTAGTACAACAGAAAAGAGGACCTTCTGTGGAAAACTGACGGAAGGCATGTTTCAAGCGATCTCAACCCAAACCAATGTAATTGGAATTGCAGTGAATCGGTAAAGCCAGTCGAATGACTCTACGGAAATTTCACATTTCAACCAAGAATCTGAAAATGCCTTTAAAGTGGTGCCAGGGAATATGTCACTGGACATCCGATGATTGAAAAAGGCGAATCACGCTACACCTTGTTTTAGAAAGACGTCAGGCTCAGTGTGGCGAAAGCGCCACGAAGCCATGAAAAATCTTGACTTATTTGAACAGTTCAGGGTTGCAGTGATATTATCGTGGTTTGGGGCATATTCTGGTGGTTTGGCACTGATCGACTGGTGATTCCGGAAGGTTGGGTATCATTCATGAAGTACTTGAACATTCTTGCCGATCACATCCACACTACAAAGTTGCATTTCCACCCCATATATGGCTGCTCTTTCATGGACGATAATTCTACCATCCTCCACTCCGAAACCGAGCAACAGTGGTTGATGCAGCATAACTCTGACTTTCACAATATATCCTGACACTTCAAAGTTATGATTTAAATCTTATTACTGGTAAGCCACATCCGACAATATTGTGCTCTGCCATCAACTGTACAGGAGCTTATGATCTGCTTGTCCAACGCGGGATATTTTCTTGACTTAAATGCATTTCAGCACCTTGTAGAGTCCATGACTAACAGCATATGTGCTGTAATTCAGGCTAAAGGCCGTCCAATAAAATAGTGAACCTAGTTTTCTAATTCTCTGGCCGGTGTGTGGAGGTTCATATGTTTATACTTGTTGCAAAGCTAATTTAACTGTAAACAGGTACAGGAAATATTATAAATCTAAGCTAAGTTATATATTTGATACAATAAACAGTACAAATATTTAAAAACTAACATTCTGCTTTATTTAAACCATGATTTGAGTAAAAATTGATCGACTTCTAATTTTAAAATTATATTCAATATTTTTTTTTTCGTAGTTCAATAAAAAAAATCTCCAAATCGATATTAAACATGAATTCTGTAGAAACTATCTTGTCAATGCATGAAGGATGGGCGTAAAAAGACAAACTGAGTAAAGAGATGGTCATAGCTTTTTACTTTCCGTGCAATACATGGTAATGTATAGGGAAAGTTTTGGAATCATGTCCAAAATCGTAACTCGAGTTTTAAACGGATCTACACGTTTCGAGACCTCTAGAATACGAAAAAACTATTTTTAGCGTGACGTCTGTGTGTATATATATGTACCTGTGTGACTGTCAGTGAGTTTGTCTGTGTGTATATCTATGTACCTGTGTGACTGTCAGTAAGTTTGTCTGTGTGTCTGTGCAATGTATGTATCCACTCTAACTCGAAAACTAATGGACCGAATTTCATAAAATTTGGTATGTTAAACTCTTGAGTGTAACCCTGGTGCTAATTGGTTTTTGGTACAATTCGAAAAAAAACCCGCCTTTTTTTGAGAAATGACCCGCGAAAATCTCATGTATTTACTCTAGCTGAAATACAAATTGACCAAATTTCACAAAATTTGGTAGATAAATCACATGTGGGATATTCTAGTGCTGATTAGATTTTGGTACGATTTGGAAAGGAACAACTTGCCTTTTTTTACGAAATGTACCGCAAATATCGCCAATATCTAAAAAAAGGTTACGTATGTTCAAATATATCGATTAAATGCTTGTTTTATACGTAATTTTTGACGAGGAAAAGAATAAGAACAACTCTTTTACTCTAGGACTAACCGTTCGTGAGATATGAGATTTTTCGCATTTTTTATGCCATCTTTGGAAAAATGTCCAATTACCAAATAAAAGCTGAAATTGAATTAAAAATGCAAATTTAGTGTCAATTTCTGCAATTAAACTCAATTTAATGAGTTCTTGAAGAAATAAAGAAACAATGAATTTGAATCTGCAGGGAAACTCATGTGCTGTCCACATCAGATTTTTCTATTTACTGCGTAAGAAATATAAATGGATGTTTAAATTTAATTATATTCATAAATAATTTTATATTTTTACAATTTAAAATTTTAATTTGTATAATTCTTCTCATAATCTCATAAAATTAATAAATTCTACAAGTTAAAAATATTTTTTGGAGATTTACATGATAAAGAAATAACTTACTTTATTCTAAAACTAATTCAATTATTAAAAAGCAATCAAGTGCGTTACAACTGTTTTAAAAGTGTTAATTAATTTGGTGAATTATTTTCGAAATGTAACTTACATACATTTTTAATTTTTCTCCTTTGTTAAAATGTTTCAGTTATTCTAAATTCTTGTAATTTTTATTGTTAATTACTAAATATAGAATTACAAGATAAATTAAATTATTATCTTGAATTATCCATTCAATAAAGCAAAATAAAATTATTAAACGTGTTTAATTACATTTTATTCAAAAGCTTGCCATCTATGGAAATAATTAAATGCTTCAATCGATTATGCACTGTTAATTCAGAAAATAAAGTTATTTAATGGTTAGAAAAAATTTCTTATTGATTAAACTGTGATATATATGTATCAGTTTAAATAGTCTCCGTTAGTATAATTAATATCGGTATTGTTATCCTGGATAACAGGAGGTACATGTAACTATTGAAAAATTGACTATATTCAGAACTTTAAATTTAATACTACATACTCGTTATCAAAATCACTGAAAATTTTACTTATGATTTCAAATGATTTATAATTAATGAAAATGTACACCAAAATATATTATATTTAATGTTACTCAATATAAAATTGGAAGTACTTGTGTTATGAACTATATTGATATCTATGTCAAAATTCTTATCTCTTTTATGATATATGTCATCTCTAACTCTCTTATGATCTATGTGAACTCTCTTATTATTTATGTGAACTCGCTTATGATGTATGTCAATATTTTCATAATCTATGTCAAGATTTCATTTTGGAATAAATGTCCTTTCTGGAGATAGAGATCGAGTAACCTTTCAAACCAATCGGATAAAAATTTCTATTTTATATACAGTTCTGAAATGAACATTTTTTACACTATTTTTACATGAAAATTTTATTTTATTTCATTTATCGTCAAAATCAAATTTTAAATTATTGAAAACGATGTTGCAATTTCAAACGATAACATATATAATTGGCGCCATTGAAATTGAAATTATTATTCAGAGCTGTAATCATGAAAGTAAAAAAAGTCCTAATTCTATGGTTACAGTACTGTAGTTATTGTGAAGTTCGATATTTTTGATTATCGTTATTATTAAATTTCAAATGTCTTATAGTTGTAAATATGTACTTAACTATTGGCTATATACGTACTTAATTAACGGTTAACCGTGGTATGGTTCTGCAAAAATTTAGGCACCCGTCTGTCTCCGTGTTCTACTGACTGTTTCCACACTTTAAGTGTGATCTGATCGTTATTTGAGTCTCCAACCTAATGCGATAAAATCATTTTTGCTTTTCTACAGTATGTGCACTTCAAAATCTGATAGCGTGGCTTGATCGTTGTTTGTGCTACTATCTCTAAATTTATGCAAGATGTATAAATTAACGAAATAGAGAAAACGTATTTCAATGTCAAAGGACATAAATGAAAGATATATATTTATTTCTGCCCCTAATGAGGAAACCAGAAACTTATAATATAAAGAAACAATTGCTCGATTATAAAATTGTCAATATCTATATAAATAAAATTGTAACGTATGCGTCTATCTGTTCCGTTTATTATTTCAGCACAAGATAAACTCACTTCATCCCTTTTTGTGAATTTATTATAAAATTCCAAATAACTGTGATTCTAATTAATAGAAGTTCACAAACTGTGAATAAGGTTTCTTTACATTATATGTACGGTAAGAAGAATACAGCTAATGGTTTTATAATACCGAAATTTCACACAAATTATCACTTCGGACGCGGTAGCCCGGTGGTTTGTGCGCTAGATTTGCATGCTGCCACAACTGCCGCCGTGTTCATACGGAGTACGATCACGTTAAACATGTGGGTCTGTAAGTCCTTCCAAGAGGTTGGTGGGATGGGACAGAGGGTACGGTCCCTGTGGATGCCTCCCCCACTGGGTTCCAGTCTAAATTGGGTGGCACTTCCCGGCCGTCCAAACGGTCTCCTTACACCTTTCTGGTAGGTTGGACGGTTTGGGTCTCAACAACAACAACAACAACAACAACACAAATTATCATAAAATATAAAAATGAAAGACTGCAAATAATAAAAGTTTACAGCAAATCGTGAATTAAGGTTCTTTACATTGTATGCTCGATAAGGAGAATGCAGCTAGTAGTTTCATAATACCGAAATTTCACACAAATTATTGTAAAATTTTGAAACGAAAGACTCTAAATAATAAAAATTTACAAATAGTTATAAATTAAGTTTCTTAACATTATATGCTTGGTAAGAAGAACACACCTAGTAGTTCAAAAATACCGGCATTTCATGCAAATTAAATCTTCCACTAAATATCCATTCAAAGAGAAAATTAAAATTTCTAAGTGTGAACATTTATTTTTTATTGCAACTGTTCTTCCTAAAAAATAATTAAGAACTTCTGTTGATTACGAACGGGTGGTTTCATTAATGAAATGAAAATACTGCAGGAAGATGAATGAATTCAATTACCAGGAAAAACTCCTCAGCTCCCAAAGTATGTTGCTTCGTTTACTTTTTCTAATACTATACCGCAATAATTTATTTACATTTTGCATTTCTATCAAAGATCCATTGCAGTAAAAGATATCTTCTTATCTCTCTTATTTATTTAAAAGTTTTAAAAAGTGAAAAGGCAGAAAAAATGATGTGGGTATCCCATAACCTCCACATAAGTCATTAAATCAATAATTTTCTTTATTTCGCTAATGGTATTAATTAAAATGACTTTAATCGTGCAACAAAAATATTAAGTATGTATTTGAAATCACATTTTGAAGTTGAATTTTCGAAATAATTTATATTTTTGTGTGGCAACTCGGCGTGTTCTAAATAACGTCGAAATAAGAAACTAATGTAAGCATCTAGAAAATAGTGTTTATCCCAGAATAGTGGTATTGTATTAGGCTGTTTTGTCAGGGAAAGATACATACTAAGAATAGTTAATTAATCAAGTTAAGCATATTTCTTCTTTTCAGTCACGTTTTTCGATTTTAGCTCGTATTTCAGCTTTTTTTCTAGATGCAGTTTTTTATTCGTATTAAAATCTAATCAACGCTAAATAACTTATTTATGTACGAAATAGGATGAAATTGCATTTTTTAATGTGAAGTACGCTTACTGCACATACACACATGCACCAACAAATTATAAAGTACATAAAAAATGACAATTAATTTATCGTTTTTTGATCAAAAACTGCTTTTCTTTTAAGGTTTTTTTTATGGCTCAAAATGTAGGACACGCTTCTAAACCGATTGCATTGAAAATACAAAAAAAAATGTTTTCTTATTTTTACCAATTAGAATAATCATAACTAATTTATTTTAAATTTTCCAGTCTGCTTCTTATGGCAAACATTGTTTAATTACACTAACCGGCTAGTGAATCAAAAATTCAGGTTACATATCTTTTTGAACTGTTTTTACCCCAAATCACAGCACTTTGGTTGGGCTTGGATTCTACAAGATGATGGAGTGCATTTGTGTCAAGAGAATACATAGCGTTAGACAAGCAGATCGTGAGATCCTGTACAGTTGATGACAGACAAAAAAGATTGTCGAATGTGTCTTTCAACATGTTCCAAAATTTCTCGATGGGATTTAAATTTTCACGTTGCGGTGGCAAGAGTACATGGTGCGGGTACAAGTCCGAGTTATGCTCCATGAAACACTTTTGCACGGTTCCTGCGCGATAGATGGTAGCATTATCTGCCGTGAAAGACCCGTTGCCTGTAGGTAAAAGTGAAATATTGCAGGGTGGACGAAATCGGCAAAAATGTTCAAGTACTTCATGGATAACACCCGACCTTCTGAAAACACCAGAGGACCAGTACCAAATCACCAGAATAAGCCTTACACCATGATACCCCTATGATCTCCGTATATTGAGTTCATATACTCTGTATTTAATTTAATTTCTTTTGTTTGCTTCTCAAGTACATATTTCCTTCATCTCTATTTTTTCTCGTTTTACTTATTTTTCGTCGCACTATAGGTGACACTACTATAGTAATTTCTGACTTTTAACCACTTTTTCGTTTGGTGAACCTAGAGCTCAGATCCAGGCTTGTTCGCACTGACGAAAGAAATCCAAAAGACTTTCGAAACGTGCGTCTGTGTACTTAATTTCATTTGTGCTGCATTTTGTGTTTTGATCTAGTGCATTGACTATTGTATCTCCAATTTACAGCGAGAACTTACTTCGATATCCAGTCCAGGCGCTGGAAAAGCCATGTACTGTGGCGAGAGGCTCGGAAAAAATCTGAAGAACTCCACGTGGTCCTTGAACCACTTGACTGAATAAAGTTTTTCTTTGCCAAGGTCGTAGAAACACGTCAGCACTGCAGAGGACCCGGGCACAACTAAAGATGGCACCTCAAATCGAGTTATTTTTATTCCCACACTGATTATTGGTAGAGCTAAAGGAATAAAAGAACATATTGCATAAGATGGTGTTTGTCGTTTAAAAACGGAGCAGTGTTTATTTAAAGTGACAAAGCTTAATAAATGGTGGTATCTGGCAATGTCAAAACGATGAAAATAATTCACTTGTAATTTAGGAGATATAGAATTACTGAATTGTTCAGCTGTAAGATCCAGCCCAAAGTTTGGCTCAAACTTATGCAAAAGAAAAAAATAAGCATTTTTCTTGTACTTCACTTACTGGAACATTTAAAACTGGATCTTTGCATCCGCACAGAGCATCTGTACTCTAATGTTTTAATGATCAGTATATGTTGATAACGTACAACCAAATAAAATAATTGCGCCAAAACTTCTGAAATAATAAGTGTATAGGAAGAAATATTTTGCGACTTTATGAATAGTGAATCTGAGATAATCTTATGCAACTCTATCCAGTCTTATGACGAGCTCATCATTCTAGTTATAGATATTTTAAACTGTTTCTTTTAGAGCGTTTTGCAAATATCTGATAAAAATACTTACTAATAAAGAGCAACGCGTCTGCTATCATCAGGATCCAAGTAGATATTTGGAAAAGGTAATGATTTGGAAGGATCCTTTTCAAATGGATGTTTTACAAACAATTCTCAGCAGACGAATTCTCATTGTTCGTAGATTTACTTTTTCATCTGAAAGAACATGCATAAATATAAAATGATACAAAATTAATAAAATACCAAGATAAAAAATATTTTTAAACAAATTAAAATAACTGTTACATTGAATTACCTAGATGATGAAATACCCATCACAACGTAAGCCCTAAAAATTCAACCGGCTTGTATCATACGAAACTGGACTGCACTAAATAAGTTTAGTGGATTTTCATTGAGCTCCCGAACATTTTTGTGTGAAAATCACTTTTCAAATTAAGTGCTAACATAAGTAGTTTAAGTAGTTTAAATCCAAAACTTTTTCATTTAGAAATACTTTAGTAAAATGCCATATTTTCTGTTCGATAATTTAATTGTAGTTCGTTCATAGGCATAAATTAAATTTACAAATTTTTTTTGTTGATTTACCAAACGAACTGCAATGCATTCAGCATTAATATTTATAATTTAGTTTGGCTCAAGATTAATTATTTTTGGATGACATACTGAAGTTTTTCAGACTTATATTAGTAACTTTTCCACATCTAAATTTTCATTCGTGTATTTTTGTTAGTTAATAGTAATTAAAATTTAATAGTAGTTAATAGTTAATAGCAGTTAATAGTTAATAATAGTTTATTTGTTAGTAATTTAATCGTTAAAATAATTTCTTTTATTAACAGAGCCATGAACATTTTTTATTCACCTCTTGGCGCCAAATTTCAAATTTAAAGGGAAATGCTTTAGAAAATTTAACAAAAGCCTTCTTTTTTTTTACAAATAACAATGGAATCGAAAAGTAAGTTTTCCGTTCTATATAATTGAACTAATTCTCCATAGAAGTATACAAACTACTTTAGGTTGCTTCACTCTAGGTTATTGACTATTTGTAACAAAAGAAACGAAGGAATATATTTAACAAGCAAAAACAAAATGCATTTTTATAAATTAGATACTAGGACGAAAAACTCGACGTTCTAAATAGACGCCCACTACGAATAAATAATTGAATAAGCACCCGCTGTTTAAATAAAAATGTGAGCACAAATTAAAATAGCTTCTATCCGAACATGGCACAAATCAAATCACACTCACTTTCGAAGAAACAAAGAATATGAGTGTGGTGCTGAAAACTAGTAAAGTTGAAGTTTATTGAATTTAATTAAATACATTGCGTTGTAACATAAAATACCGCGTTAACCTACCTTATTAATTCTAGTGCGCGTTCCTGTAAACGAATATCAATTAATATAATGCTACAATTAACTGATCCATTTTTAACTTTAAAATAAAAGCATTTATTAACAACATAGATTACTTATTAAATAAATTACAACAATTATTCATTATTAATTGTGACGGAGAGAGCAAATGTGAGACCAGTTAATTAAAAATGCCTAAAATGTATTGATGACCTTCAGCAGTTATTGATATGAACACATACCTGCAAGTCTGTCTTTGGATTTTGTCACCAGCTAGTACTTAATGTCGATCATAATTGTACTGGATCCAACTCGCGGTACGGTACGCACAGTCGTACTCGTCGAGCATATCGTACGGCCATCTAAGTGTTAATTTCGAACACTTCTGGGACAACTGTATATCAGAACATTGTCATTCCTCATTGGCTCCATTCTTACGTACAAGTCGTCGTAAATTATGTCGTAGAAGTTATCGTCTGCATTGCATCTCAATTCTCGTGTAGAAATTGCGTATTTTTCTTCTCTCGTAGAAGTTCTGTACATTCTCTCGAACTTTTTGGTTGCTGGCTCTTTTGCCTGCGGTCTGTAATGCCCCTTACGCTACGATTGGCTGACTTTGGGGCAATGCGACCAGCCATCTAGAACATTGGTTAACATCTTTAACCACTCTCGTGGATTCACCTTTGCCTCCAAGGTTTATTGCCTACTCTGACCCTTAGGGCCAGGGTGCTATAAAACTGGCGTCATTAAGTCTGATGCCATTACATTGTCTGTTAAGCATTACAGACATCGTAAAAACACGCATAGAACTGTCTCACTAAATATTTCTCAAAATCTTGTCTCACATATATCTCCGGTCAACACAAAGACAGAAAACAAAAAGGAAGCAACATCCAAAAGTTCGATGTCACTGCCAACTCTACAATTGGCAGCGAGTTGTTTATGCGAAAACAAGTTGAGCCTGTAAAAGTGGAATCCATTTTTTTCTTTTAATTAAAACACGCAATATACCCGCTGAGACGAAAAAGCACAATATTTTTGCATTCGATGTTTCTTGCTTAAAACTAATAAAATCCCACTAAAAATAATGCATATCGAACTGTGTGCTGGAAAATGAAAAATATTGCAATGCATACTTTTATTTAATATCTTCAACATGACCGTAATATAATATAGCCGTAAAACATTACATTGTGTAGCTTTAAAACCCCCATTAAATCTTTGTGCGAGTTCCTGGAATAAAATATATTAACATAAAACTACACAATTAACTTTACCCATTTTAACTTTAAAATACATATTTATTAAGCACTTTATAATCATAATTAGATTACAACAATTATACTTATATATTTAAGGAGGAGACTGGACATGTGAGACCAGGCATACAAAAATTTATAAACTGACTATGACCTTTTATAATCTGATTTGCACATACCTCCTTGTTATCTTTAGAAGTTGTTTGCTTCACCATCTCTATGTGACCACGGCCTCTTATTGATGCATATCCGAATCTCGTCTGTTGCACCTATCAGCCTATATCTTGAACTTAATGCATATCTATTCTGACTCCACTGTATGAGAACTTTGATGCATATCTTTGCCGAACTTATGTGTATCTGCATCCTGACTCTAACTGCTCTCTCCAACTATATTCTCCAGCGATATTCTCATTTATATTGTTCATCTCTGTAGAATGTTATGCATGTCTGAATCCGGACTCTAACTGCTATCTCCAATTATATTCATATCTGTATTTTACATATCTGAATATGTGTTGATCTCTCTGTAGAACTCCATGCATGTCTATTATCGTCTCTCACTGCACTCTAACTATATTCTCCAACTATATTCTCCAACTATTCTCATCTGTATTCTCAGTTGTATTCTCTGTCTCTCTAAAACCTTCTGTCGGTTGTTATGATGCATAACACATATTTGGCACTTAAGTGCAAGTATGTTTCATGCACCGGGTTAGCCCAGAAATAAAAGGGGGCAGGAGTAGCAATTTCTCTAAATGTATATGATGTGTATGTTATATGTTCTATAGCGATGCCTCCTCACAGACAGGATGAGACTGACGTGGCGCCATGGTTTGAATGCATGTTGAAACGGTTTGTAAATGTTCATAAAATAGTTTGAAACAAATGTCAAAGTGCAAAACTACAAATCTCTAGAAATTTATAGCCCTTGTCAGGTGTGGCTCGCATCGAGGCCCTGTCCAGGACCTCCCGGATGTGGGAACCCCTCAGTTCGTCATTTTTTATTGGGACGCATAAGAAATGAGCGTCACTTCGCAGACCAAAAAAGTAGTCGAAATTGAACTGCCCTTTTCTAGCCACATCGTGAAACATAGAATGAGAAGACGAGGTGACTTCCACCGTAATGTTGCTCCCCGTTTCAAAATCAGAAGGGACTCTTTTAAAAAAATGTAAAAAATTAGACGCATTTCTGATCTCGTGAGGAAAGGTCTCCAAGTGTGGCTGTACACTTGTTTTTAAGCCGATGCAAAAATATTGCGACGCCTTTTTAGGCAAGGTATTCGTCTACCTTTTCGAACAGCAGTCCCATGCCAATAGTACGGAACTAGCACCTTTTATACCTGACTACGCGTACCTATATTCTAGGGTAGCTAATAACCAGACTCAACTGTTCTGCAATTTAAGTCTGTAGTCGTTCTTAGAAAAATCGACTAGGACGGAGCCAGACCGGGTATTGTTTTCTCCGGGGGTGGCTATCATTGAAGCAGCGAGGAAGTCGGCACGTGTGCTACGCAGTATCTTGCAGACCGGTATATAGACGGTGTAGAGTGGGCTACCCTTTAGGCCCTCTGACTACATTTAATCCGTGGCAACTGTGTGGACTGCAAGAACGGGATCGACCTGTTGAGAGTAAATCTCCCTTTACAGATAGCTGGGCCAAACCGACAGCTGTGAGGAGGCGATTGATGTGTACTGTGTCGAGGAATCCTGGCAACAAACCATGCTTCCGCAAGAACTGTGTTTTTAATTGAATAACCGAGACTTCTTCATCAGGAACTTTAACAGATCAAATGTTGGATTACTAGGCCTCTCACCTGGGAGGCGGTATTGTAAATATTGAGTTCAATTGTATTATCATGTGTTATTTGTGTATAAATATAATCCAAATGTTAGTATTAATTTAAACAGTGGAAATTTTCCGCACTGCACTACTTGAATAGTAAACCTGGCCCTAACCTATGTGGTGAGGTGAAATTTACATAAATACACTAATACTACTTACCCATAGTGTCCCCCAGTTGAACCTTAATACGTATCGTAGGATCCGGAAGGATTAAAGTGCATTGCATTACAATAAAGTAAACAGTCGATTTTGTGGCCACTAACACATTTATTAAACACATGAAATATTCAAATTTGATAATAATAATAATAAAATACACAGTTACATTATACTCAAATCTACCCAGCTTGACCTCGAAGTGTACGGGCTAACTAATCTATTGTAATTAATTGGTCATTATTTTTAAATTCAAGTACTGCAGTGCGGAAAATTTCCACAGCTTAAATTAATACTAACATTTGGATTATATTTATACACATATAACACATGATAATAAAATTGAACTCAATATTTACAATACCTCCTCCCAGATGAGATGCCCAGTAATCCAACATTTGATCTGTCATACATCCTGATGTGGAGGTATCGGTTATTCAATTCAAAACACAGTTCGTACGGATGCACGGTTTGTTGCCAGGATTCCTCGACAGAGTTCGCATCAATCCCATCCTCACAATTGTCGGTTTGGCCCAGCGATCTGTGAAGGGAGATGTACGCTGAACGGTCGATCAAGTTCTTGCAGACCGCACAGTTGTCACGGCTTAAATGTAGTCAGAGAGCCCAAATGGTTGCCCACTCTACGTCGTCCATATATCGGCTGCAAGGTATTGCGTAGCACATGTGCTGTCGGTTGCCACCTCTTTTTTCTGAAACGCCTTTCGGCTATCATTGGTTGACCTCAGGGAGATGGGACAACACATTTTCCTTATTGGTTGAACTTTTTACCAATCTCGTGGATTCATCTTTAACCCCTTTTTTATAGATTATTGATCTCTCGGGTCAGAAACGCTGTAAAACAGACGTCAACCAGACTGGAACCTGTGTCTGGACTTCTAAATATCATAAATAATCATATAATTCTGTCTGCGTGCATTCTGATCTCACACGAAGTTTATAAATTTGTTCATTCTGTCTGTCTGTCTGTCCGTTCGTACTATAACTGCCGTAAAATGACGTTATCAAAGTGAAATTTTAGTATGTTGTTGAGTCGATCTGTGGGACATATGGAAATGCAAATGAATAATATCACCCAATTAGTTTTGGATTGAACCCGGGTTGAAAAAGTCAAATATATTGAACCCTATGGGACCTAATTTTCCAAACATTTTTTAAGCGAAGTTAAAATTCACAAATTGCTTCAAAATTTTAGGAAATATTCAAATATTCTCATAAAGTATCTAAAAAAAATTCAGCAAAATATGTTCGGTAGTATTTTAAATAAAAATTAAAATATTAATTACACGCATATTATACGGAGAGATTTCGTGACCCACTTCAAAACAAAATACGGCATCCAACCTTTTTTTCCGAGTGTTAAAACCGTGCTGTTTAGAGTTCTTTTAAATTTATATTTAGTGTTTCATCTGTCCTTAAATCTCTTTATTTTTAGATATTTTCTGTAGATCTACATTCTGTGCCAAATCAAATACAATATTTTTGAGTTTAAATGAATAATTTTTGATTATTTCTACAACGAAGCCTAATTTTAATAGATGCAGAAAATAAACAGGTGATTATAAGATGAGTTGTATAAAAATTGCTGAATTGTTTTCACACAAAATTATTTAGCTCTGGAGTGTGGAATAAAAGTGATATAAATAAAATATTCATTGCTTTTGTATAGAGAGAAAGACGATTTATATTTTGATGACATCACTTGAATAAAGTTCATTTTTTTCTATGAAGTTTTAAGTTTTCAACTATAATAAATTACTGTAGTACTGTGATAATTTAAAATATATCAGTGCTGAATTATCGCATTTCAGAGATGCTTAAATAAAATTGCATTTCAGTTGGAAAGTGTTTCATAAAGAATGCCTTATTCATGTTTGATCTTTCTTGTTACTTTTAACCAGTAAAACTGTTTCGCATTGTATTACACCTCAGGGCAACACGCACAAACTGCGATAACCCCTACATTCTACAATAATTTATTCCGGGGAACGGAACCCCCCCCCCCGCCGATTTGTATGGTGTACGTCCATTTCACCGTTCTATGAACGGCCCTGTAATACTTTCCGGATATCTTGTTTACATTACCAAGCATCTACTTAACAGAAAATTCAAATAAATATATTTTTCATTCAAAATTATTTGACAGGAAAGCAGGCGGATACGTGCTTTTCTCAATGTTTTTACCAGCAAAGCAATGGTACTTAACCCTCAAATGAGAAAAAAATGTATCATTTGTATTTTTCTCTTAATAATAATAATGATACTTGATATTTATTCGACACTTTACTCATTTTTTTCATTCTTTAATTCCAAACTACATATCCTTTCTGCTTCTTTTGAATTTAATTGAAACAACCTGGTTATTTATGATGTATTTTCTTTTGTATTATAAAACACCTGAATGTTTTCATCTCTCCTTGTTTATTATTTCTTTTTAAACTCATAAAGCTGAAAAATGATGTTACTGAAAAGTGAAACACCGGTGTTTCACGTAATATATTATACATTATGATAGCTTGAGTCTGCATTGTAACATGTAAACATTAGGATATGTAAATATGTAAACATTAGAAAGTATACACCTTAGGATATGTAAATATGTAAACATTAGGATGTGTAAACATTAGGATATATAAATATGTAAACATCAGGATGTGTGAACATTAGGATATGTAAATATGTAAACAGCAGAATGTGTAAACATTAGGATTTGTTAAACGCACTGTTTCACAACATTAAATTTGTTTAAACATTAAATGTGTAAACCTTAGGATGCAAACATTAGAATATTACAATACTATACAGTAATTCGCTATGTTCCTATTTAATAATTTTATCCAAGCATTTTCGTATAATTTATATTTATGCTGGGTTTTCCTTGTATCTTGTAAGACAGTGACCTATAAAAAGAATTTTACATATCTTTTTTAGAAATGAGGGTTAGAGCCTCTAGTTTAGTATTTCCCAAACTGGGATGCATGTACACCTGGGAGTACATGAAGTAATCCACGGCGTAATTGGGACTTACCAAATTGTTTAATTTATTAGAATTTCTTTTTATTAGAAATATAATTTAGAATTATTGCTTGTATAAGTATACATATTAGAAATTAGGTACTATGTAACTAATATATAAATTACGTTATAATAATTAATAAAGCAATGTATCAATATACTAATAAAAACTGATGTGGGTAGCAAACACATTCACTTATATAATGCAAAGAATGTACTCATTTCCCACTGAGAAAATTATGTATAAGATCTACGGCACAATTTTTATAGCGTTGAATTGTACATTTAGCTTTTCTTCCGGATCACTACATGTATAACTATTTCGAAGTGCCCAGTTGAATTATGTGTTTCACGCAACTCTAAATTGCACAGTCATTAATATTGATAGCATCCACAATGAGCAATATAGTCGATATATTAAAAATTGTAATAAATAATTTATCAATTTGGCGTCATTTTCGTTAACGTCCCGTCAATTTTGCAATTTTAACGATATTTTCGTTAATTTAGATTTAAAAATCACCAAATTAGCTAAATTCATCGCCGAGCGTTACACACAAACGAAGAGAAGAGCATTTCGTATATACAAATGACTGTTAGCGACTTGGTAGGTGTCAAAATACAAAGCTACTGCAGAAAGTAACTTCTCTCTTGAACCGAACGAACTAAATCCACGAAAATGATGTTAACAAATTCGTCGCATAATATTATATATGAAAAGTGGACATATTTCACAATACACAATACTTTTTACTTTCCTTACATACATAATGTATAAGGAAAGTAATGTAACGGAACCGAAAACTCGAATTCGAGTTTTCGACGGGAGAGCACGTTTCAAGCATCCCTGATCACGAATCAAACCTTTTTGAAGTGAACTCTGTGTGTGTGAAAGTATGTGTGTGTGTGTGTGTGTGTGTGTGTGTGTGTGTGTGTGTGTGTGTGTGAGTGAAAGTATGTGTGTGTGTGTGTCAGTGAGCCTGTGGAGACGATAACTGACGAACGAATGGACCGATTCGAACGAAATTTAGTACAAAAATCACAATCCGTAAACACTGGAAGCCTATTGTTTTTTATACGCAATCGAATGTTCAGAACCCCCTAAATTTTCGAATGAAATTTTGAAAAAATCGTCAAAAAATCAAAACCGCTAATAAAGTTACGCAAACAGACATTTCTTATGTAATTTTTCATTAGAAAACGATTGGCATAAATTTTAGAACACTAACATGAACCGTTCTCGAGATATTGCACATTTTTCAAAAAAATTATCAAAAAGTCATATAAAATATTTTTTTTCTTTTTATTGAGAAACATGTTCACTTTTCATATGTAATACCATGCGATAAATTTGGCGACATCATTCTCGTGGATCTAGCCTGTTCCATTCATGAAAAAAGATAATTTGAGTAATACTTTTGTATTTGAACGCCAATAATCATTTATCTGCTGTAAGAATAACTTATTTCTCCGTCCATAACGCTTGGCGAAATTTTGGCGACGAAATTGGCGGAATGTCGCCAACTTGGCGACATTTTCAATTGTTGCCAAATTAACAAAAATCTCGCCAAATTGATAAAAATGACGCTAAATCAATGAAAATGACGACTAATTGACGAAAATTCAATATCATGGAAAGAATATAAGTATCTACTATAAGAATAACGTTTTTTAGCTGTAAAAGTGGTGAATCCATTGCATTATATAAGGAAAGTCATGTGTTGCCCACATCATATTTTTTTAATGTAAGTGATTTTTTATACATTTATTTGAAAAATGTGCTATATCTGGATGGATGCAGAATAATATAGAATGGTTAGTGCTACCGTCCTGAAATTTGTGGTAATCATTTTACAATAAATAATTTGCATAAGAAATCATTATTTATGTAGCATTAAGTTCTGATTTTTTTATATATATATTTTTTAATTTTATTCGAAAATATGTGGGAGGGGATGTTTCCAGACATTTGATTGCGGTTAAATCAAAATGGCTTCTACTATTCAATGATTATAATTGTTGTACCAAATTTCATTCGAAACGCTCCATTCGTTTATGTATTATTATTATCTTCACAGGCTCACGGACACAAACGCGCGCACACACACACAGACATTCCTTTAAAAACGATGGATTCGAGTTCAAGGATGATTGAATGATCTTTAAAGTATGTAGAAATGCTTTAATAGGTACCTGAAAAGCGTATTTAATTTTATGAAGAGAGTAAACCATAGATTCCATTAAACAAAATGATAAACACTATTGTAATAAATTAGTGACGTGTGGATTATTTCAATACATTATGTAGATTAGTTTTCATGTTTCTTCCGTACACTGTAAAGCATTACCTTGGAATACATTTATTGGAAAGGAAAAGTTAGAAATTGTCAGTTGTTTTGGAAACAGAGTTTTCTCATTCAAAGAAAACTCTTAACAATATGTTTTCTAGACACACAGACACAGAGATTCTATTCATGAGGTACCTTCTGCGAATAAAATGAAATTAGAAGCAATGTGTGCTCAGGCCTTTGATCAATAAATTTCTCAGAAATTTTGTCAAGGAGAAAACAAGGCCTTTGTGGGAAATGGATGTAAGCTTGCTGTTAGAAATATATTTCCTTCCAGCATCGCAGTCAATAAAATCAGCGAAAGAAAAATGGCAGGAATGTTTCATTACGCTCTTTAAAGTATGTGGAAATACTTTTATTGGTTCCTGAAACGGCAATTAGTTCCAATGGTTAAATCAGTCTCCGTCAGTAGTAATTGTCCATGCAAGTATTTTAATTGTTGTATGTTATTAAAAAATAAATCATGCAGATGGCTTGTGATTTTTCTTATAATACACTTCAAAATTTTTCCTCAAAAGGAAATATTCAGAAAAGTCAGTTGTTTCCATTTAGAAAACTAGGAGAATCTGTCCTCTCGCTATGTTTCGCCAACCTCCGCAACTCGATGCGCTAACTGAGATCGTTTCGTTAGCTATTTCAAGCCAAACTAAAGTTTAAATCGATAAACGATTTATTTCATCGCATTGCCTTATTATTTCTCAATAAATGTACCAAATTTATATTTCTGTATGCTATAATTTTTGCGGTACGAGGCAAAGAAAATCGATGGACGTGCCGATACGAAAGAACATTTTTCACTTCAGAAGTGCACAAAAAGTAAAATATTTATCAAACTACATCGAAATTAAACAAGAAAGATCAATCATGCATAAGCATTGATTATGAAACACTTTCCAACTGAAATGCAATTTCATTTAAAGATCTCTAAAACATGATACATTCAGTGGTGATATCTTTTATATTATCACAGTACTACAGTAATTTATTATACTTAAACATATAAAACTGTATCGAAATATAAATCATCTGATTCTCTACGCTATGTAAGTCACCTTACAATCGCTTGAGATATTTGCATTCTGCATAAGTTAAAATTAGGCTTCGTTGAAGAAATAATAAAAGTTTAAGGATCATTTAAAATCACAACTATTGTAATTGCTTAGGCACGGAAGTTAGATACACAGGAAATATACAGATACACAAATAATATATGTGTGTGTGTGTGTGTGTGTGTGTATTCAAAACATTGGAATCGTGCCGAAGATCGGAACTCGAATTTTCGAAGGATCTACACGTTTTGGGACTTCTGAAATACGAAAAAACTATTTTTAGGAAGATGTATGTGCGTGTAACGGTGTATCTGTGTGTGTTTCTGTGTGTCTGTGAGGATATTGCATCTACTCTAACTGAAAAACTAATGGACCGAATTTCATAAAATTTGGTAGGTAAGTTTTTTGTGGGAATCCTTGATGTTCATTAAATTATAGTGCGATTCGTAATAAAAGAATCTGCCTGCTTTGCGAAATGGCCGGCAGAAATTGTCTTTATCCACTCTAGCTAAAAACTAATGGACCAAATTAAAAAAATTGCTGTTTAATATTTCAATAACCTACAAGTGGTTTATATGCCAAATTTAACAAAATTTGGTATATAAATCACTCGTAGGTTATTCTAGTACGATTCGGGAAAAAGGAACGGGCTGTTTTTGAGAAATGGCCCGCAAAAATCGTTAAATATAAAAATAAAAGACTACGTATGCTCAATTATATCAATTAAATTTTTATTTTATACGTGATTTTTGACAACAAAAAGAATAAGACTAACCCCATTACTCTAGGACTAGCCGTTCTTGAGATATTCTAGTTTTTTCGCGTTTTCGCTACGCCACCTTTGACATTAAGTCCAGCTATCAAATGAGAACCAAATTTAAGTTTAACGTGCAAATTTAATGTCATTTAAATTACTTATGGCTGTTATTTTGTGTAGATAAACTGAAATTATTATTCAAGAAATAAAGAGAACGTGAATATGAATCTGCAGGGAAACACATGTGCTGCCCACATCAGAATTTTTAACAGCATTACAACAATGATTTATAGAAGTGATTTGGTGAGATTTTTGGTAATTTGGCAACAATTCAAAATGTCGTAAAGTTGGCGACATTCCGCTCAATTCGTCGCCAAAATCACGCCAAGCGTTATGGACGGAGAAAGAAGTTATTCTTACGACAGATAAATGACTATTGCAGTTCAAATACAAAAGTATTACTCAAAGTATTTTTTTCATGAATGGAACGAGCTAAATCCACGAGAATGATGTCACCAAATTTATCGCATGGTATTACATATGAAAAGTAAACATGTTTCTCAACAGGAAATATTTTTTTTTATTTTATATAACTTTTTGATAATTTTTTAAAAAAATGTGCAATATCTCAAGAACGGTTTACGTTAGCGTTCTAAAATTTATGTCAATCGTTTTCTAATGAAAAATTACATAAGAAATGTCTATTAGCATAACTTTATTAGCGGTTTTGATTTTTTGACGATTTTTTCAAAATTTCACTCAAAAATTTAGGGAGGTTTTGAACATTCGATTGCGTATAAAAACAATAGATTTCCAGTATGTACGGATTTTGATTTTTGTACCAAATTTCTTTCGAATCCGTCCATTCGTTCGTCAGTTATCGTCTCCAAAGACACACACACACAGACATCACTTCAAAAATGTTTGATTCGTGATCAGGAATGCTTGAAACGTGCTCTCTCGTCGAAAACTCGATTTCGAATTTTCGACCCCGTCACAATACATTCCTTATACATTATGTATATAAGGAAAGTAATAATTAAACTCTTGTAAAGATATTTATTAAAAAATATATATATCTTTTTTAACACTTTACAACAAAGTTAAAACGTATTTATGACTTTGTTCATTCTGTCTGTCTGTCTGTCTGTCTGTCTGACCGTTAGCACGATAACTGCCGTAAAAATGACTTAATCAAAATGAAATTTTTGTATGTTGTTCAGACTGTCTGTAGGACCTATGGGAATATAAATGAATAATATCACCCAATTAGTTTTGGATTGAACCTGGGTTGAAAAAATTAAATACATTGAGCCCTATGGGACTTAATTTTTCAAGCATTTTTTAAGCGGATTTAAAATTCACAAATTGCTTCGAAAATTTTAGGTAATATTCAAATTGTTCCATAAAATATATAAAAAAAAATCAGCGAAATATATTCAATAGCTTTTTAAATAAAAATTAAAATAATAATAACACCTCGTATATGAAGCGATCACGTGACCATGATATGAAAAGATCACGTGACCATGATATGAAAAGATCACGTGACCTACTTTAAAATGATATATGGCATCCATCTTGTCTCAAAATCGTGATACTTAAAGTTATTTTTAATTCATATTGAGTGTTGTATCCGTCCTAAAATCACTTTATTTCTGCTTAAATTCTGTGCATCTACATACTGAAACAAAGCAATTACAATATATTTGAGTTTAAATGCTCATCCAAATTTGATTATTTCTACAACGAAGCCTATTTTTCACCTATGTAAAATGTAAACAGCAAACTATATAGAATGAGTTGTATTAGATATGTTAATTGCTGTATTTCTTTAACGCAAAATCGTTTAATCCATGGAGTCTGCGTAGCTGATATGAATGAAATATTCATTGATTTTACAACGAGAAGACATTTCATCAATCACATTTTAGAGATGTTTAAACCTGGCAATTTATATTTCAATGCCGTCATTTGAATGAAGTTCATTTTTTTCGATGAAGGTTTAAGTTTTCAAATATAATAAATTAATGTAGTATTGTGATAAGTTTTAAAATATTACCGAGGAATGTATTGCATTTTAGACATGTTTAAATAAAATTGCATTGAAGTTGGAAAGTGTTTCATAATCAATACCTTAAGCATGATTGATCTTTCCTGTTTTTTCTGGAGGATATCCCAAAAGTCAGAATTTAATTGCATTCGTTTTTCTCTCTATATTAAATAATTTTTAATTAAAAAACTACATATTTTACTGAATTTTTTTTATATATTTTATGGGACAATGTGAACATTTTCTAAAAATTTAGAATCAATTTGTGAATTTTAAATTTGCTTAAAAAATGTTCGGAAAATTAAGTCTTATAGGGTTCAATCTATTTCATTTTTGCAACCCGGGTTCATTAAAAAACTAATTGGGTGATATTATTTATTTATATTCCCATAGGTTCCACAGACCGTCTGAAAAACATACTAAAATTTCATTTTGATAAAGTTATTTTTACGGCAGTTATCGTGCTAACGGACAGACAGACAGACAGAATGAACAAATTTATAAACACTTTTCAACTATGTTGTAAAGTGTTAAAAAGGCTCATTCCTGCAAAAATTCAACTATATAGGTATCTGCCTGCAAAAAATTGTGGTCTTTCTATCCTTAGTCTGTTCAGGACACTAATTCGCAGCTAAAAATATTTTGTCTCTGGTTTTGAAGTTAAATATTTCTTAAAGTGCAATATATATCGAAAAACTGTTATTTCAGCGTATTTTCCTGACCATTCTCTATAAGTGTACCAAATTGTATATTTTTGTATTCTATATTTTTTACGGTACAAAACAGAGAGTTATGTGGGACTCGAGGAACGACAAATTTGTCATAAATTTATAATACATTAATGTAGTATTGTGATAAGTTTTAAAATATTACCGAGGAATGTATCACATTTTAGAGATGTTGAAATAAAATAGCATTGAAGTTGGAAAGTGTTTCATAATCAATGCTTTATGCATGATTGATTTTTCTTGTTTTAATATAGAGAGATACATTTATTTTTGAGCAATGATAATTCTGAAAGGAACAATTCGTATAGTCATAAGTACGAGCATCTTTCTTATACAGGTTGTCTTACAACCTGCTGAAACCAACTTTGGTTAAAATGTTCAATTAAATTTAGATCCATACCGAGAAGCGAAGATTGGGTTTTTGTGGTCCAGACGATTCCTTATCCTTTAGGATATTGGACCAACAGTATAGTCATCTACAATGGAAAAGAACATTATAGAATTTGCTTTTTCTTCCCATACACTGTAAGACATTTCTTCCAAAAGAAAATTTCAGAAAAGTAGGCTGTTTTCTTTTAGAAAACTAGGGGGATCTGCCCCCTGTTCGCGCCGCTGGCGCAACCCCGTTCTGGAGGCTTTGCCTAATACTCGCTGCGCTGGCAGAGCTCGATTCATATCTATCTTTCCTAAAAATTCCACTTTCAAAACTCTCTTTTCTATCACTGCCTATTTTCCGCATGAGGTAAAATTAGAAACTTTCTTAGCCCATGGAATCCCAAAACTTAATTCCTTGATCATGAGCACGCGTTGCGAGCTCTTTGTGCCAAACTAAATGCCGCCCAGGTGGTGTAGTGGATAGCGTGTTCGGCTGATGTCTAGAGGGCTCGGGTTCGAATCCTAAATAAGGCATGGAGGTTTGTGTGGCTACTGTAACTGGATTTCTCTGTTGTTGCTACGTTACTTGAATTTAAAAAAAAATCAAGTAAAATATTCAAATAAAATGAAACTATTAATTAAACTATTAAAGTTAAAATCGATAAACGGTTTATTTCATCGAATTATCCTATTATTTTCCTATAAATATACCAAATTTCATAGTTTTGTATGTTATAGTTCCTACGGTACGAGACAGAGATATTGTTAGATGTGCCGATACGAAAAATAAAAGTTCACCTCAGAAGTGCATAAAATGTAAAATATCTCAAAACCTACATCGAAATTACACACAAAAAATAAATCATGCATAAAGTATTGATTATGAAACACTTTCAAACTCCAATGCGATTTTATATAAACATCTCTAAAATGCGATACATTCCTAGGTAATATTTTTAAAATTATCAAAATAATACATTAATTAATTATATTTGAAAACTTCAACGAAAACAAATGAACTTTATTCAAATGACGTCATCGAAATATAAATCGCCTCTATATAAAAGCAACATATCATTCATAAACTTTTTCCATGCCCTTCATTCATCACAATACTATAATAATTTATTTTATTTAAAACTTAAAACCATGGAGGTACAAATAATTTAAATCTATGCTTAAAACTTTATCGAAAAAATCGTCTTGTTTTCTGTGAAAAACAATGAATATTTCATTCATATCAGTTATATTGCAGACACCATGAGCTAAATAATTTTGTATTAAATAAATGCAGCAGTTCTTATACAACTCATTTTACATATTTTGGTGTTTGCATTCTCCATAAGAAAAATTAGGCTGCGTTGTGGAAATAATCAAATTTGGATGATCATTTAAACTCAAATATATTATAATTGTGTTGTTTCAATATGTAGATACACAGGATTTAAGCAAAAATAAAGTGGTTTTAAGACGGATACAACACTCAATATGTATTAAAAACAAGAAAGATCAATCATGCTTAAAGCATTGATTATGGAACACTTTCCAACAGTAATGCAATTTTATTTAAACATGTCTAAAATGCAATACATTCCTCGGTAATATTTTAAAACTTCTCACAATACTTCATTGATTTATTATATTTAAAAACTTAAACCTTCATCAAAAAAATGAACTTCATTCAAATGACAACATTGAAATATAAATTGCCTGGTTTAAACATCTCTAAAATGTGATATATTACTCGATAATAATTTTAGAATTATCATAATACCACGATAATTTATTATATTTAAAAACTTCATCGAAAACAACAGAAATTCATTCAAATGACATCATAGAAAAAATAACACTCCTGGCTCTCTCTAAAAAAGTAGCATTTCATTCATAAATAATTTCCCATTCATGTCATTCATCACAATACTATAATAATTTATTTTATTTAAAAATTAAGACCTTGGAGCTACAAGTAATGTAACTCTATGCTTAAAACTTCATCGCAAAAAATCGTCTTTCTCTCGGTAAAGTCAATGAATATTTCTTTAATATCAGCTATGCAGAGTCCATGAGCTAAATTCTTTTGCGTTAAAAAAATAAAGCAATTCCTATAGAACTCATCCTACATATTTTGCTGTTTACATTTTACATAAGTGAAAAATAGGCTTCGTTGTAGGAATAATCAAATTTGAATGAGCATTTAAACTCATATACATTGTAATTGCGTTGATTTAGTATGTAGTTGCACAGAATTTAAACCAAAATAAAGTGGTTTTAGGACGGATACAACACTCAATATGAAATAAAAAGAACTTTAAAAATCATGATTTTGAGACAAGATGGATGCCATATATCATTTTGAAGTGGATCACATGATACTTTCACATCATGGTCACGTGATCGTCTCATATAAGATGTATTATTATTATTTTAATTTTTATTTAAAAAACTACTGAATACATTTCGCTGAATTTATTTTTATATATTTTATGGAACAATTTGCATATTACCTAAAAATTTCGAAGCAATTTGTGAATTTTAAATCCGCTTAAAAAATGTTTGAAAAATTAGGTCCCATAGGGCTCAATGTATTTCATTTTTTCAACACGGGTTCAATCCAAAACAAATTGGGTGATATTATTCATTTATATTCCCATAGGTTCTACAGACCGTCTGAATAACCTACTAAAATTTCATTGTGATTAAGTCATTTTTACGGCAGTTATCGTGCTAAAGGACAGACAGACAGACAGACAGACATAATGAACAAAGTCATAAACGCTTTTCAACTTTGTTGTAAAGTGTTAAAAACTTTAACAATCACGATTTAACACAAGATGGATGCCATATATTATTTTGAAGTGGATCACGTGAGCTCTTCATATAATGGTCACGTGATCTCTTCATATAAAGGGTGTAATTATTATTTTAATTTCTATTTAAAAAACTACTGAATATATTTTGCTGAAATTTTTTTTATATATTTTATGGGATAATTTTAATATTTCCTAAAACTTTCGAAGCAATTTGTGAATTTTAAATTCGCTTAAAAATGTTCGACAAATTAGGTCCCATAGGCTTCAATGTACTTCATTTCTTCAACTCGGGTTCAATCCAAATCTAATTGAGTGATATTATTTATTTATATTCCTATAGGTTCCACAGACCGTCTGAACAACATACTAAAACTTCATTTTGATAAAGTCATTTTTACGACTGTTATCGTGCTAACGGACAGACAGACAGATAGAATGAATGAAAAACTCATAACCACTTTTCAACTTTGTTGCAAAGTGTTAAAAAAGGGGCTCCGTCCTGCAAAAATTCACCCATGTAGGTACCTGCCTGCACAAGTTCATGGTCTTGCTATTATTAGTCTATCCAGGACGCGAACTCGCAGCTCCAATATTTTTTTTTTGACTTTGACATTACATATTTCTTAAAGTGCAATATATAGCAAAAAACAATATTTCCGAACGGTATTTCCCAACGGTATTTCGCCTTATTTCCCAAAGCTTTTTCTATAAGTATACCAAATTTCATACTTTTATATGCAATAGTTTTTGCGGTACGAAGCAAGGGATTTCAAGAAACGAGAATTTTGTCAAACAGCGGCGGCGGCGTCAGCTACATTTTTTAAAATAGAGAGAATTTGAATGACTTCTGATCAATAAAAATTCTTAACGAGACACTTCCTACGTTCGCAAAAATAAGCATATTTCGTATACAATACGTCCTGAAAGCTGCCAAACCCAACTATGGATAACTTGTTTAATTCAATTTAGATCCATACCGAGATGCGAAAGACGGATTTTCTTGGGCTAGATTTTTCTTTATCCTTTAGGATATTTGATCGACAATATAGTCTTCTGCAATAAAAATGGACACAATATTATCTTCTTTTGAATTTAGATTGAAAAGAAAACCTTAGATCATACTTTTAAGATGCAAAGTAGTACACTGTGCGTCATATAACATGGTAAATATGTTTCACTCAATGTAAATGCATTGTATGCCATAATACTTATTGTACTCTAAATTAAATATTGCAACCCTAAATTGGAGTGCTTGAAAAATGAATGTGGCATATTTTAAGTCTCGATGATGGATACTCAGATGACATTGTAAAGAACACAATTTTCAACCTGGATTAAAACTCAGGATTTCCGCTGTCTAGAAAAAAAGTACTCACTAAGCTACTAGGATTACATTCTTAACTTCAATATTGGAACCTATTGGATCTGTTTTTATTATTTGTTCCCCCGAGGCTGAAAAATAATTTTTAAACTTTCCAGACACGCCAGACGCCCACCCGGTCACTTAGAAGGTTGAATCTTTGACCACGTATGGCATAATCCAAGGAACAAAGCCTAACAGAACCGGGTATTTGATTACTCTACAGAGTGCAAAAGAAATGAGAGGACTGGTTGAGATGTATTTCCAAATGCGTTAGAATTCTCTGTTAACCTAGAAGGTTGAAATTTAGTGCATTTACAGATTTGACCATGGGACATAACTTGAGTTAGCTGATTTTCAAAGATGGTTATTTACCACGGTATGCACCATACATTGTTAAAGAAAATAAAACTTATTAATAAAAGTTGTAACTTTATTTTTAAGAGTGTTAGTTTTCTTATCTATGACTGGCTATTTACTAGTCCTTTACATAAATTATGCAGTAACTGAAAATTTTGAGAACGTTAGTTTCTCTGTCAACGTCTGGATAATTACGTCCTTTACATAAACTAAGCAGTAACTTAAATTTTAAAACCATAAGTTTTTCTGTCAACATCTGAATATTTACTAGTCCCTTACATAAACTATGCAGTAACTTAATTTTTAATAGCGTTAGTTTCCCTATTTACGTCTGGATAATTACTAGTCCTTTACAAATGTTATGCAGTAACTTAAATTTTAGGAGCGTTAGTTTCCCTGTATACATCTGGATAATTTCTAGTCTTTTACATAAATTTATACAGTACCTTTTTGTATTGCAGAAATATAACTTATTTGCAAAAGAAAAATAAATTTAAGAAAAAGAAAAAATTCTATGTAATTTTAGAAACATATTAATGCAACAGATAAATTTGTTTGATAACATCAATATATGAAATCAATATAAATGAAAACAGACGCTGATGAAAAGTACGAAAGTGATAGTGAAGAAAAAGGCATTGGTCGCATCGGCAGTTTTAAAAGCATACATATGAACCTTGTCATAAAACTCCATCATGCAGAATATTCCTAACTTGCAAACCTTCCTATGGAATACTAATGTAAGCAAAAAATACTGCGATTGACAGAAAATTCTACATTTACGAAACGGGTTGTTCCTGACTTTTGCCGTTTTCCTTTAGCACATGTAAATGCTCACTAAAATGAAAAATTTTGAATCTTCAAACGTAATATTCGACATACAAAAACGTTTTTAAAGTGCATTTTTATTTTCATCATGAAGAAGAAGTGAATTTCAATTGTTTTCGATGAAATTTTCAAATATAATAAATTATCGTAGTATTATGATCATTCTAAAACTATTACCGAGGAATGTATAACATTTTAGAGATGTTTAAACCAGGCAATTTATAATTCAATGCCGTCATTTGAAAGAAGTTCAGATTTTTCGATGAAGGTTTAAGTTTTCAAATATAATAAATTAATGCAGTATTGTGATAAGTTTCAAAATATTACCGAGGAATGTATTGCATTTTAGACTTGTTTAAAAAAAATTGCATTGAAGTTGGAAAGTGTTTCATAATCAATGCTTTAAGCATGATTGATCTTTATTGTTTTAGTATTTTAACACTTTACAATAGAGTTGAAAAGTGTTTATAACTTTGTTCATTCTGTCTGTCTGTCCATTAACACGATAACTGCCACAAAATTGACTTCATCAAAATGAAATTTTAGTGTGCTGTTCAGGCGGTCTGTGGGACCTATGAGAATATAAATGTATAATATCACCCAATTAGTTTTGGATTGAATCCGGGTTGGAAAAAAAATGAAATACATTGAATCCTATGGGACCTAATTTTTCAAACATTTTTAAGAGAATTTAAAATTTACAAATTGCATCAAAAATTTTAAGAAATATTCATATTACTCCACAAAATATATAAAAAAAATTCAGCAAAATATATTTAGTAGTTTATTAAATAAAAATTAAAAAAATAATTACACCTTTTATATGAAGCGATCACGTGACCATTATATGAAGAGATCACGTGACCCACTTCAAAATATGGCATCCATCTTGTGTCAAAATCGTGATTTTTAAAGTTCTTTTTAACTCATATTTAGTGTTGTATCCGTCCTAAAACCGCTTTATTTTTGTTTAAATTATGTGCATCTGCATACGGAAACAACGGAATTACAATATATTTGAGTTTAAATGATCATACAAATTTGATTATTTCTACAACGAAGCCTATTTTTCACTTATAGAAAATATAAACAGCAAAATATGTAGAATGAGTTGTATAAGAATTGCTGCATTTCTTTAACGCAAAATTATTTAGCTGATGGAGTCTGCAATATAGCTGATATAGTGATTTTTCAGAGAGAAGGACGATTTTTTTTGGATGAAGTTTTAAGCATAGATTTTAAATACTTGTAGCACCATGGTCTTAAGTTTTTAATTAAAATAAATTATTATAGTATTGTGATGAATGAAATGGATGGAAAAATGTTTATGAATGAAATGCTGCTTTCATAGAGAGAGCCAGACGTGTTATATTTCGATAACGTCATTTGAATAAATTTCAGTCGTTTTTGATGAAGTTTTCAAATATAATAAATTATTATTTTATTATGATAATTTTAAAATATTACCGAGGAATGCATCCCATTTTAGAAATATTTAAACCAGGCAATTCATATTTCAATGCCGTCATTTCCATAAAGTTCATTTTTTTCGATGAAGTTTTAAGTTTTCAAATATAATAAATTAATGTAGTATTGTGATAATTTTCAATATATTTCAGAGGAATGTATCGCATTTTAGAGATATTTAAATGAAATTGGAAAGTGTTTCATAATCAATACTATGCATGATTGGTCTTTCTTGTTTTCTCATTTTCGAGGCGTTGGCTTTTAAAATACTTCTAGTCGGCAAATGAAAACGAAAATTGAATTGAAATTACAAATTCTGTTTAATATCAAATAATTAACCGTGTTATTTGGTGCAATGAATCTTAATTTAATGAGTTCTGAAACGAATAAAGGGAAAATGAATTCTTATATGTAAGAAATTCACGTACTATTTATTCACACTAGCATTTTACATTTTTATCTGGATGTCTTCCTATCTAACCGCGGTGATCTGAATTACGAACACTGGCGATAGTTTTCATCAGGAAATTACTACCCTCGGAAGGAAATGAAATGCAGCAATGCTAGCAGAATCCTTGTGAATGGCGTTCTAAATACCCATCACAAGCAACAGATTCGCTGTATAAGGATTATAATAGGGTATATATATGCACTCCTGCAAAACCTGTTTTATAAATATTTTAAAAACTACAGATAATCTGGTGTTTTAACGGTCATCTTTAATATTGGACATATCAAACAGTGTAACTTGGTTTAGTATTAGAGATGCACGAAAAGTCAAAATGTGTTGTCCTGTGTAATCAATTTATGGAATTTATAAAACGGGTATGAATGTATAAGCACATATAATCGGGAAGAGAACTAACATATCAGTTAATCATGATTATATAAATAAATTGGATTTTGGCTCAATTCGACTGCATCATACCATAATTCATTTTTCTTGTCAGTTTGCAAGCATTTTTCTTGTAAGTTTTGCTTTAATTTTAAAATTTTGAAAAATCGGTATCCTTGATCCCATGATTACAATTAAGCCTTACCTTTAAATGGCTTCACCCTCCCTTTTAAACAGCTTTACCCTTCCCTTTAAACGGCTTGATAAAATATTCCTCTCGATACTATACTTGGCAATTTGGACCCGGTGGGGGCATAAGGTGGGGGTCCGTGGGGGCATAAGGTGCGGCCCCGGTGGGGGTCCGTAAGTCCTTCCGAGAGGTTGGTGGTAGGGGAAGTAGGGTACAGTCTCTGTGGATGCCTCCCCCACTAGGTTCCGGTCTAAATTAGGTGGCACTTCCTGACCGTCAAAACAGAAACCTTATACCTTTATGGTAGGTCGGACGGCCTGGGTCGAAGAAGAAGAAGAAACATTTATGATTTTTGCACTAGGGAGAAAAAATGGATTTTACACATTTTATGTGATAAGTAGAATATTTCCTAAAATTTTCGATGCAATTTATGAAATTTAACTCTCCTAAAATATATTTGGAGAATTATGTCCTATAGGGTTCACTGTATTTAATTTTTTCAACCCGGACTAAATCCGAAACTTATTGTGTGGTATTATTCATTTTCATTCCCATATTTTCCACACATCATCTCAATAAGATACTAAAATTTTCTTTTGATAATGTCATTTTAAGGCAGTTATAGTGTGAACAGACAGACAGACAGAATGAACAAAGTCATAAACGCTTTACAACTATGGAAAGTGTTAAAAAAGATGAATTTACAATCATAAAAATGCAGTCATAATTATACACAATTAATGTCCATTATATATGATACTAAAAATCCAATACATATATATCAGACGGTCATGATATACAAACAAATTTTGCATATCTATATATATAAAGAAGAAAAATGTGTAGGTATGATCTACCATAACTAAAAAACGACTGAACCGAATTTCATGAAATTTGTCTTGGTAGGCTTGAAATCGCCCCACTTAAAACGTAGGCTATGTTTCGAGTTTCTACGACCAGTGGTTCTCGAGATATTAGTGAAAAACGACACTTTTTCCCAGGAGTTTTACTCTCTAACTCCATGATTCACAACGAAAAAGGTTGGACATTGTTGGTTTAAAACGCGAAAGTCAATTAAATCTCCGAGTTCTTTGGGAGTCTATTGAACGTATTAGACACTTCTGAAAATCGCAGGTTTGAGGTATGGAACTTTCACCATGTTTTTTTTCTCACAGGCTTACTCAGCAATGAAAAGTATTAAAAAATCACAAGAAATATCAATCATGCATAAAGCATTGATTATGAAACACTTTCCAACTTTAATTTTATTTAAACATCTCTAAAATGCGATACATTTAGCGGTAATATATCACAATCGGCCCTATATGTTCCAGTGTAATTTTTATCATAGATTTGCATGGTAAATTCCGAGCAACGGCGGGTAATCGCTGCTAGTTCCAAATAAAACTTCACCAGCAATCAATTCTGAAATAAATGTTTTCAAATACTCTCCACATTTAATTTATTTAATTTTAGTTGCCTAATTAGGATTACTATATTTAACAATATGGAATAAAGCATTGCCAGGGCCATCTTTGCCTGTTTCATGCATAATTGTATATACGAGTATTTAGTAAATTTTAATTCCCTCATCCATATCATCAAGATCTCCACGATCCAATCTGTAAATTTCTATCATCAAATAATCTGATATGAAGCCAGATATGGACTATATCTGGGTATTTAGAACTGCTTAGATATAAATATCGCTTCCGATCGACGCTTGTGGTAAATACAGCAAAATATTCTGAGTTGAACTATCGACAAAATAATATAACGTCAAAATGAGTATTATTGCATTTCCGTATCTCACAGACAGATCGAAATAAAAAATACTCGAACGAAAATCAAACGGAAATCAATCAGCTTTCAAAGAAAAATCAATTGATGACCGAAAATCGATTGAGCTACATTTCTATATAGCGTGTTACCATACCATAATATTCTTAAAAGCTCAAAGTCATCATCTTTTGTGGTCAGATGAACCGATCTAGAAAAATTACAAAATTTCAGTTGTTCCAGACACGGTCCAATGGAAGTTCGCAAACTATAGCAAGTGTTTTCTATCATTGAATATATACGAGAAAATCCATGAAAATGAAAGAAAAAACAGTATATAAAATTATAGAAAATGTATTTGCAATATACAGCGAATGTACACTCTGCATTTGGATAAAAATCTATTACTTACCTTATATAGAATAATGTATAAGGAAAGTATATTGTGACGGGGTCGAAAATTCGAATTCGAGTTTTCGACGCGAGAGCACGTTTCAAGCATCCCTGATCACGAATCGAACATTTTTGAAGTGATGCCTGTATGTGTGTGTGTGTGTGTGTCAGTGGGCCTGTGTAGACGATGACTGACGAACGAATGGACGGATTCGAATGAAATTCGGTACAAAAATTAGAATCCGTAAACACTGGAAGTCCATTGTTTTTGTACGTAATCGAATGTTCAGAACCCCCCTAAATTTTCGAGTGAAATTTTGAAAAAATCGTCAAAAATCAAAACCTCTAATAAAGTTGCATAAATAAACATTTCTTATGTATTATTTCCTTAGAAAACGATTGACATAAGCTTTAGAACGCTAGCATGAACCGTTCTCGAGATATTGCAGAGTTTTCAAATAAATTTATCAAAAAATCCCATAAATTAAAAATAAAATATAATAACTGTTGAGAAATATGTTCATTGTTCATATGCAATATCATGCGATAAATTGGGTGACATCATTCTCGTGGATCTAGCTCATTCCATTCATGAGAAAATATACTTTGAGTAATATTTTTCTATTTGAACGCCAATAGTCATTTATCTGCTGTAAGAATAACTTATTTCTCCGTCTATAATGCTTGGCGAGATTTTGGCGACGAATTTGGTGGGATGTCGCCAACTTGACGACTTTCTTCAATGTTGCTAAATTAACGAAAAACTCGCCAAATGGATAAAAATGACGATAAATCAATGAAAATGAAGACTCATTGTCGAAAATTCAATATCTGGGAAAGAATATTAATATCTACTATAATAATAATATTTTTTCTTTACTGTAAAAGTAGTAAATTCATTGCATTATATAAGGAAAGTCATGTGCTGCCCACATCAGATTTTGTTTATTCGTAACCTCCTCACAGTACTTCCAGAAAACATTATACTATTTATTGAAAGCAAAATTAAATTTCCAGTATGGTTATTACATACAACAGATAAAGTAAATTTATATCTGGTATTAAAATTTATTAATTTTATTTATTTTTATGAAGCTTTTACCATCCGTATTTTAAAGATGAATCTCATATAAATGAAAATATAATTTCCATTTTTAGCAACAATTCTAGAGAATGTTGTACAATAAATATTTGTAAATGCAAAGTATTTTAAAAGAATAATTTTATCTCAGTTTTTGTCTCCATTTTTTTTCTTTTTTTTTCTTTTTTTAAGAACTTCTGATTTCTATCTTTAAAACATAGAACCGCTGAAACGTTTACATTGCAAAGAAGTTAGTTTTGAAGTAATACATTAGCTTAAAATACAGAATTTAAACAATGTGTCGTGTGAAATATTAATGTAATTTCCTGCCTCGAAAAATCAATAATGTTCCTAGAGAGCTTTCTCTCTGCTTATCTTTAAGAAAATAGTGAATATATTCCCCAATTTTTATTTTCGTTTTATATTAAAGGTAAATACCCACAGATATAATAACGCGTTTATAGACTCAAGATATCATCGTGGTTTTTTGATACATGAATGTTTTATAAGGACAAAAATCCACAGGAATTTAAGACGAAATCCACTCAGATGCCAGACATTTACAGTGTGATAAATTTTATCCGATGCTTATATTTGTTTTTATTTGGGTGATTCTCTTACGCTGAGTAAGTTTGATGCGTTCTACGAAGAGTGTGTTCAATTTCGTTGACAGAAATACGTTTAATACAAAAACCGCCTGAAATGAACTATTTTTATTAGAGTGAATTGGACCATCGATGTTTGGATGTTGCGCAACGTCCCTGAAACAAATAATTTTCATTCTATATATAAAAATGAGCTTACAATCTGTGCTTTCAAATTTACAATTTGCACATTTGTATGCATTTCCCATTCCTCAGTTGTTTATGCAGAATAGTATCATACTCATCGCTGGTATAAATATCAGGGACCTTGAACAAATAGAATTTGACTCATAGACACATACACACACAGACACAAACGCACACGCACGCACGCACACACACACACACATAAAAACATACATAGGCATGATTGAAAAATATAATGCATTTTTTCAAGTATTCTGAACATATGAATATCTATAAAAATCCTATATGTATTTATGTACCTTCATATTAGCAATTCTCACTTTACATATACTATATTATATGTATTGTAGGGAAAGTAAAAATAATTCAGCATCATTAAATAAGTTGGCAGACCATAAGCAATATATTATATGACAAATTTCTTAAAAACATGATCTCGATAAATTCACCATGAAAGTCACGTTTTCTGATTGTTTTGCATTTTGACCATAATAAATTGGCGAAATTTAATATACTTTATATGATAAGTATTATACATGTCAATGTCATTTGGATTTGGATTTTACTATATTATAACTATGCCATTTTATTTTAGACGATAAATTTGCCCAAAACGTCAAACTGGAATTTACATAGAAGCAAGGAAGTACGAAAGGCATTTGACCCAATCAGTCTGGATTTCATTGGTCCTCCCAGAACTACTTTCAATCTTTTTATCGATTTATCCAACATAACATAAGTCCAAAATTTTTCCACAATGCTAGAAAACAGTCACAATCTGAAAAAAAAAATTGAAGATTCAGTTACCACTTCAAAACGATTTGCTTAACATAGGGGAATAAGATCATTAAAGGGACTATGGGGTAGCAGTACAAGACACTTATCCTAAAAACGTCACTCAATTCTGTTACGTTTATATTTTATAAAAATGTGTATAAACGTAGTTCCTTATGTTTATTTTGGCTTTATATTCATGTTACTGGAGTCAAAAACATATGCAAACATGCAAACGACACCAAACATGATACGACTTGAGGATGCGCAGGAATGTTTGGCTTTATGACGCCATTTTGGAAAATAGCCTAAGTCTTGAATGATAAGGGCCTTGATTATATAGCCTAAGTCTTGAATTACAAGGGCCTTGATTATATAGCCTAGGTCTTGAATTATTTACTGTTACACCCCGTCTAATGGCCGTGGGTTAGTCCATAACAAATGCCAGATCGGAACGATTCTATTTGTCCTGCTCTGCACACGAATGTGGCGGTCGTCAGCACTGCGAAAGTCGCTTAATACAAGTTACCTCCAATCCGACACTGTCCAGTCTGATCAAATTCATCATCAATTCAGACGACTCTGCCTATGTTGAGGGATTAGTGATATTCTCTGCGACGGATACATGTGCATTTTCTGATCCATTGTTACTAACATCATATCGCGTCGAACAAGATAGAGACGTATACGTCTATTGGACTTGGGCTAACCAGCTTCTCTAAGACCTATGACACGTCCTCTTGCTAAATCCGACTATTGTTCGTAGTTCCATTGAGTACGTCTCAACAGCATTTTTGTACACAACTTGAAGTATCAAAATATAAATACTAATTCTATTTGTCCGTGAATGAGAACACCAGTCGTTTTAAATGCTGCACAATACGTCGACTTCATGCGCGTCACCGGAACCTTAGAAGGTCATTGGCGCTGACAGTTTCATAATTTACATAACTCTGAAAACGACATTTGCATGCTGAGTTTCGCAGCTGTAGCTCAATTTTTTATGGAATTTTTTGCAAGAGTGTATATTTTTATTCTACTTATACAGCAAAATATTTAATGATATTGGATCTCGACTTAGGCAATAGAGATTTAAATGGTTTTCCTCAAAAGTTTCTAGAATATCTATATAGTTTTACTAAAAATTCCACATACTGTTTTGCAAATATATCTGTAATCTGAAATATCATCTAGATATATTGGATCCTAATATGATGCAATCGTGCTTCATGTGTCAGTCATTCGATCATGAATTTTAAATGACACGTATTTTACTGTAATATAGTATTTTCCTTTTTTCCGAAAGTAAATGTTGTCTCATTGTCTTCAATTGCTAACATTTCTTTTTAAACTATCCAAAGTGCATTTCCTATAAAGCGGAAAACAGTGACTCAGGAAAATAAAATAAGTTCTACATCACATTAAATATTGTGTTCACTTCGTAGAAATACAATACAGTTCTACTGCAAAATTTCACATAACATTTCTCAAATATATCTGCAAACTGAAATATATCCGCAACTAATATAACGCAATCATACTTAATGCGCCAGTCATAGGACAATGATCCTTAAAAGATAAAAAATTTGCTCTATAATACATTATATTTTTTCTCTTTTCCCGTAAGTAAAGATGCCGCATTCTCTTCAATTGCTAACATCCCTTTTCAAACTACCTAAAGTGTATTTCCTTTTCAGAAAAATAGAACGGAAAACAGTGATTCAGAAACTAAGTTCTATATCACATTAAATATTGTATTCAG
Source organism: Amaurobius ferox (assembly GCA_951213105.1). Taxonomy (NCBI): domain Eukaryota; kingdom Metazoa; phylum Arthropoda; class Arachnida; order Araneae; family Amaurobiidae; genus Amaurobius; species Amaurobius ferox. The sequence continues at coordinate 96,035,279 of OX578139.1, read as the reverse complement.
TCTCGTGAAATTTAATGGAAACATAAAAAATTATAAAGGAGTCCTCATATGGTGGTAAGTGGTGTGTACTCCTCTTTTTCTATAGAACTATTAAGGAATTGTACACTCTTTTGTACACCTTTTCGTATTATCATAGAAATTTGAACAAATATCTAAAGCCATAAGAAAATCCTTATAGTGAACCCCTACCAGCCAAAATTCTACAGTGGATCCATATTAGTGATTATCTAAGCTGTATGGTCAATCCTGAGAAATATATGTTTTTAAGGGAAACAAAAGTAAAAAGGGAACCAAAAATGAAAAATTTAGTATACCCTACATGCTCAGGCTTTGATGCTGAGTCCATTTAAAAAATCATCTAAGCTGTATTTGTAGCCAATGTTGAAAAATATCTGTTTTAAGGAAAATGAAACAAAAATGTAACCGTAGATGAAAAAAAACATAAGTGGAAAGAAATCCTTAGTGAATCCTTACCTTCTTCAAAATTTGATGTTCAAGCCACAATTATAATCCTCTAAGCTCTATTTATAGGAGATTATGAGAAATACACGTTTATAATTTTTTGAAAAACACATATATGTAGTACGTTTGATAGTCACCACTAAATATAAAATGTGACCTATGATAGTCCTAAAATATACAAACTGAGAAATATGCATTCATTTTGTATATTGATAAAATACATTAAAAATTCTTATTAGTTACTTTTGTTCGCTCAGATAGATAATTGCATAGCATACTAAATAGAGCTATATAAGTAATTCTAATCGTGTTCAAGGTTACACACAAAAAACGTTCCATCTTTCTTACATATTGTATGATTGCAAGAATGGTTTTTGCTCGACAGAAAATTGTTCACTCGGCAATAAATTTGAACGTGGGAGGAATAAGAGTTTATTCATCATTTTCCGGCGATGCACCTTGTTCATATGATTCAGAGCACATTTTTCTGTGACAAATTGAAAAACATTTTTTTTCGGAATGAGTTATATATATATATATATATATATAATCCAAAAGGCAATTTTCAAATCGGAAAATCAAAAGTTAATCTTAAAACGTTATCTTAAAATCAATAAATTTGGTAGTTTTAAAATTAAATTGTATGTTTTTAGAATTGTTTTTTAATAATCTGTATTAAAATAGTAAAAAATTTATATATATATATATATATATATAAATTTACACGTACATATATATACCCTGATGCAAAAAATATATGCACCTTTACAAAATTGAGCTACAGTTTTGATATTCTAGAAACTTTTGAGGAAAACCATTGAAATCTCTAGCTATTGCTCAAGTTCAGATGTGACATCATTAAATATTTTGCTGCACAAGTAAGATAATAATATACAGTCTGTTGCATAAAATAAATGCTCTCATAAAAAATTGAGCTACAGCTGCGAATCTTCGTATGCATATGTCTTTCTAATACTTATGCAAATAATGAAATTGCCAGTGCCAATGGTGTTATCGGGCTCAGTTAAAGCGCATAAGACGGATCCATTGTGAACCTATGCTTCCTACTATAATTGGAATGCGGTAAAATCCTTTCTCAAGAAGATTTTTATTCCTATCAAAAATCGCTTCATTTACTTGAATTCACTGAGTTTTTTTTTATGATACAGTTTCTGTTTCAGAAATTTTATTAATTCCAAACCAATTCGAGAAATTTAATTTAATAAAATATATTTTTTTCGTTATAGATGAATTTACAAATATGTTAATGAAAATTGCGGAATGGTTTATATTCGAAACAAAGATAACATCGAAATTTTGTCTTCTCGGAGACCCCAAATTTTTAATTCGCCGCTGTATAAGATAGACGTTAACGATAACGTAATATACGGAAACGTTATTTTAATAAAATTCTGGGTAACATTCCATGAAGAAAGTAATTTTATTTTAGAATAAATTAACTTGAAATATTCAATTGGTAATGTGTTTTATTTCACGAACTAATTCTATGGAATATATTATAGTTCACCAATATTGTTTTCATTACATTACTCAAACGGCAATTCCAAGATGTCCATTTATTTCCAGATAGATTAAATCTTAGACTCAATTTGTCGTTCTCCTTCAAAAGCCATGTCTGTTAGTATGTCTGAAAAATCATATGTATTTGTTTGTTTTATCTTTTGGCTTTATTTGTAGCTATATATATTTTTGATCGTGAATAGGATAAAATATTTTTTCGGTAGAGATTTGTACCCCGGGCAATAAAATTGAACGTGATAAAAGTGAAAATATTTTGTTCTTTCGTTAAATAATATTTCCGTGTATCACTCGAAAATAATCAAAGAAATATGAAAATATTTTTGTCTTGTTTATGAAACTAATACTCGATGCCGAACATATCTCGATGAATTTATGCAAAGAATATTTAAATATTGATTTTTGAATTTGGGTTATATATCGTGGTTTACGCCTTTAACATCCGTTATATTTTAAAATGTTTTGTTTACATTTTCTTGAAAAGTTACAGTTGAAATATGGAAAGTCGTGATCATAATTTGTGTTTAAACAATCCGTTCGATAAAGTTCATTGTATATTTAGCGTTTGTTAATAAATTCATGTAATTTTTAGCATAAAAATATATAGGTGGGAATAAATGATAATTTATTTTAAAGGTTAAAATGGGAGTTTTAATGTGTAGTGTTTTGATTTAATGATTATGTTAAGGAACTTGTGCAAAGAAATAAAGGTGGGTTTTGCGGCCATGATAACATTGAACAAATATTATGATCGATATGCGTGCGGCCTCTGTTTCCTACATGGTACGGTAAAACAAGGTTTTCTGAAAATGTTTTTAAGTGACATTTTTTGGCATAAAAGTGACTTAAAAGATCAAGTGAAACGTAACATTACCAGCTTTAAATCCTAGCCTTCAATACAAGTGCAGTTGGTACAGCTGTTTTTCGTCCTTGGTGAAAGGTGGACAATGAGGTGTATATTGTGAGACCTTCTTCTGCTATTCATAAGGTAATCGAATATTGCAGTTCAATCTTATTGCTTTAATCATACTGATTTTTAATTGTATCATCAGATGAAGGGTATATTGTAAAATATTGATTAAAAATTATTATTATTGGCTTGACCAGGTACAGAATTCTTCCAATCAATGATTCCTCCAATACGGGTTAATCATGTGACTTTGCTTCAGTGTATAATTTGATAAATATGTATTCTATTCTATAGCAGAGTGTCGGCTACCTGGACAGTCGTCACGACATAAAACTGTTTTAACCGGGGAGCGAGGGGTCACAACCCCCGGCTAATTTTTGGTACCTTACTGTCATGTTATTTTATTCCTTTCCGGTTCGATATTGTAATCCTCTTTGATGAGCTGCTAAGTGCCTCAAAATGGTGATTTCTGGTTATTTATCACGTTTTTTCTACCTTTAAATGATATATATATATATATTATATGCACGGGTCCAAATTCGAAGATTTACCAGAATTAAATTCATCTTCAGGTCTTAGTATTTAATTGTAATTTACCCAAACACATGCCTGTTTCAGATGGGCAATAGTACATTACTATAAATGCCCATGTATATATATATATATATATATATATATATATATATATATATATATATATATATATATATATATATATATATATATATATATATATATATATATATATATATATATACATATATACATATTTATATATATATACATTGTGCCTCAAAAAGATTGAAACACATTTTAATTCTTTATCTGTTGGAGATAAGTAGGCAATGTAAATTGCAAAAATGTTGAAAGTAAGGTAGGAAACAAGACTACGTTAATGAAATAGTCCTACCATTAATTTTCATAAAGTTACACACTTTAAATTTTTACACGACCCCCTTAGACAAATTTTGTCAATCAGAAAATTTTTATTTTTAATGCAACAAGATCATTAAAAAAACCCGCATATCTGTATCTTTAAAGAACGTGTGAATAGGGACCATATACCAAATTAGAAATTTAAATTTGTGACATATCACAAAAGTGATAAAACTGTATGATAATACATGGGATACCCAACCGCGTAGTGAGTACCACTGCTTTATGTGATCTCTGTCTGTGTAATGCTTTATTTATATGCATATGTGATAAAGTATTTTGACACATATTAACGTATATTTGATCTAAAAAATTTCGACCGACAACTTGATTATGATCCCTATTTTAACTGATGAAACAGCCTTTCACATGGTACAGAAAAGTAGCATAAGTCAGATTTTTCTCTTTGTCATAATTCAGTTGATTTTAAAGTTACAGTTATGCGAGTTTTTTAATGATCTTTTTTAATTAAAAATAAAAATTTTCTGATTGACCAAATTTGTCTAAGGGGGTCGTATAAAAATTTAAAAAGTGTAATTTTTTGAAAATTAATAGGAGGACTATTTCATTAAAGTAGTCTTATTTCCTACCTTACTTTCAACATTTTTGCAATTTACATTGCCCACTTCCTCTAACAGGTAAAGAATTAAAGCGCGTTTCAAAGTCTTTGGGACACGCTGTATACTACCGCCATTTGATTGTCACTCTGTTGTCATATTTTAGATAGATTTAATTATTTTTGTTATTATTTTGTAATCCTAAATCCGTCCATGTTAGTGAACATGTAGACAATCGTTAGACGATCAGATTAAATATCTTATTTCATCACATTGCAACCACTGTCACGTTGGATTACTATTTTACAATGTTCAAACTGGACCATTTACAAATTACAGCAAAATCATTCTAATTTTCCTGTTTCCATCTCATTTTACAAACACATCTTATATCTTAATGCATCGAAAAAAATGTCGGAGATGGAAAAACGACAACAAAATATGCATTAAGATGGAATAAAAGTACACTCCATCCAGAATTTCATCTCAGTGATACTCTTTCTAAAAACAGAACATGTCCAATTGATACATAATTTCTCCGAATTCCATTTAAATTTTTATGTATTAATGGAGTTTTTTGTCCTCTTCTGTATCGGAAAACGCTTTAAAAATTCATGCATCACTCTATTTCAAACGTAATCCTTGAAAGTGAAAAGATTTTTCGAAGAATTTTGATTCTCTAATCCTAGAAAATAGAATAAGAAAAAACAGTTATCAGAACAGAACTAAAATGGTATCTGCAAAATATCTTCGCCTTAATTTACTTCCATTAGTATAGAAAATGCGTTAAGATTTTGTAATTTTATATATCCTAAGCAGTTTCGCATTGATTTGAAAGAAAAGTTTTAGATTGGAAACGTGTATAGAATATGATTTTGGGCACAAACATTATTATATATATATATATATATATATATATATATATATATATATATATATATATATACATATATATATATATATATAAAAACGTAAAATGCTGCGCTAATTGTTTTTTTGTTTTGCTTTTCTCTCCTCACAATAGATGGCGATACCATAGTGAATTCTATCGCTTAATAATTTTGTATCTTGTGCTACTTTACATGGTGTATAATTCATTAGTTTGTTCAGACCCATCCAAGTTTGCATTGAAGGTGACTATTGGTTTACAAGCTTGGATATTTTAAGGAAACAAAGTATAGATTTCCTAAAGTTAAGCAATAAATTATGTAAAAATCAGTAGGTTTCTGTTGTTACACACATCATAACATCTGATGTGGGCAGCACATGACTTTCCTTATATATTGCTATGAATTTATTACTTTATAAGTCAAACAATAATGTATAAGATTCACGGTACTGTGTTTTTAACGTTGATCTGTACATTTGGCGATTTTCCGGTTGACAACATGTAAAACTATTTCGAAGTACACAATTAAACGTATATTCAACTCTATATAAACAATTATCCATATTGAAAGCATCCTCAATAAACAATATATTAAATTATTTTAAAAAGTAATTCATCAATAAGGCATCATTTTCACAAATATGGAGTCATTTTTGCAATTTTGACGAAATTTTTATCAGTCTGGGGCGAAATATAGCCAAGTTGGTGATACTTCCCTAGATTATTCGCCATGTTTACCAAACGCATCACGAAATGTTACATACAAACGGAGAGTTAGCATTTCCTATATACTAGTCGGTATGCCCGTCATATGACAGAAATAAAAATTTGCCGATGTCATTTTTACTAACTTGGTGATATTTTTGTCACTTCGGCAACATTTAAAACAGTCGCCACGTTTGTGACGCCCTGCTAAATATCTCGCCAAATGTTATGGATGGATGGGGAAATGAGTAATTCTTGTAATTTACTTTCATGTTTTTTCAAAATATTGAACTTTCATTAATTAGACGCATTTCATTGATTGAGCATTGTTTTCATCAACTTGGCCAATTTTTATTAATTTCGTCAATTTGACAATATTTAAAAAGTCAGCAAGTTGGCGATAGTACGACAAATTCATCACCAAAATTTTGTCAAACTTTACAGAAGGAAAAATTTGTTATTCTTATAATAGAGTCATATATTATTTTCCAGATATTGAATTTTCTTTCATTAGTCGTCATTTTCATGGATTTAGCGTAATTTTTATCACTATGGCGCAATTTTCGTTAATTTGGCAACATTTAAAAAAGTTGTCAAATTCGCGACATTCCGCAAAATGCGTCGCCAAAACCTCGGAAAACGTTATGAACAGATAAATAAGTTATTCTTATAGCAGATAAATGACATATTGGCGTCCAAATATGAAATTATTGCCGAAATTATCTTTTTCATGAATGGAACGAGCTTGATCCACGAGAATGATGTCACCAAATTTATCGCATGATATTAAATATGAAAAGTGGCATATTTCACAATAGTTTATATATTACTTTCTGTGAGGCCAGAATATGTCTCTTTCGTGTGTGGCTTGCATCTCGTACTTATAGTCAACTGCAACCTCTTTCGTATGAGTATCTGCTCCCAACTCCTTTCAACAACACTTCGTATGAAACTTCTTGCAACAACACATTTCGTGTCAGTCTTACTTCTGCAACATTTCGCATTAAAGTTACCTCTGCCACATTTTGTATCAGAGTTACTTCTACCACATTTCGGATCCAAGTGACTTGTGGTTCCTTCGACGGGGAGGGGGAGGTAGCTCCGCCCTTCTTCCCCTTGGTGCTCATTGGTTCTTGTGAACCCAATGGCATCACTTGACATTTATCAAGCCCCTCTCAGCCCCTTTGGCCTGGGACACACAAATTTATGGTATTTGACCTAAAAGTTCACGTTTTTGTAAACACCTGCGTCAGCCAGACTCGAGCTTTGTTAGCCGTTCTATGCACCATAAATATTGCAATAAAAATGCCTCATGTGAGGACATATTCTGGCCTCACACTTTCCATATATGCATAGTATAATTTATAAATAAAGTATTATGACGAGGTCGACAATTCGGATTCGAGTTTTCGACGGGAGAGCACGTTTCAAGCATCACTTATCAAACGCTTTTGAGGTGATGTCTGTGTGTGTTTATGTGTATCAGAGTGTCCGTGAGGACGATATCTCATGAACAAATGGAGCGATTTGATCGACATTTGATACAGAAATTACATTCCATGAATACTGGAAACCTATTACTTTTAAACGCAATCGAATGCTCAGAGTCTCCCTAAATTTTCGAGTGAAATATTGAAAAAAATCATCAACAAATCAAAACCTTTAATACAGTTAAGAAAATAGTAATTTCTTATGTAAATTTCGAAAATGATTGACGTAAACTTTGGAACGCTAGCAGGAACCGTTCTCGAGATATTGCACATTTTTCAAATAAATTTATCAAAAACTCTTATAAAACAAAAAAATATTAACTATTTGGAAATATGTTCACTTTTCATGTGTAGTATCAGGTGATGAATTTGGTGACGTTATTTTCGTGGATCTAGTACGTTTCATTTGTTGGAAAATATACTTTCGGTAATACCTTTGTATTTGAATGCCAATAATCATTTTTCTCGTATAAGGATAACTTATATCTCCGTCCATAATGCGTTTCGAGATTTTGGCGGAATGTCGCCAACTTGGCGATTTTTTTAAATTTTACCAAACTAAAAAAAAATTCGCCAAATTGATAAAAAAAATGATGCAAAATCAAATAAATTAACGACTAATTGACGAAAATTCAATATTTTGTAGAGAATATAAGAATCTACTAGAAGAGTATCCTCATTTACCGTTTATAGTATTGGCAAAATTTTGGTGACGAATTTTTTCTAATATCTATAACAGGTTGACATTTTGAATGTTGCCAAATTGACGAATATGTCAACCAATTGATAAAAATTCTCCAAATTGATGAAACCGATGCTGAATCAATGAAATGACGATTAATTAATGTAAGTTCATTATTTTGGAAAGAACATAAGAGTAGACAGTAATAATATCCCATTTCTTCGTACATTGTCGAAAAATTTAGCTTGTCGAGAAATTTAGCGGGACGTCACCAACATGACGACTATTTCAAGGATCACCAAAGTGACAAAAATGTCTCCAAATTGATAAAATGACGCCAAATGTGAAGTAATGTTTCACAAATTATGATTTCCGTCAAATGACAGGCATACCTTCTTATACAAGAAATGCTCTTCTCTCCCCTTGTATGTAACACTTTGTGATGCATTTGGCGAACTTGGAAAATTATCTAGCAAAGCATCTCCAACTTGGCGATATTTTGTCTCAGACTGACGAAAATATTGACAAAATTGCAAAATTGTCACCTAATTGATGAATTAATTGTTAAAATATTTTAATATATGGTCTGTATCGATTATTGAGGATGCTATCAATATTAATAATTGTTTAAAGTTTCGCGAAGTATAAGTTAATTGGGCACTTTGTAATAGTTTTACATGTTGTCATCCGGAGAATCGCCAATTGCACAATTTAACGTTAAAAGCACAGTACACTGGATTTAATACATCATTTTTTACTGTAAAATGGGTCAATTCATTCCATTATATATATGGAAAGTCAAGTGCAGCCCAGTTTTTTTTTCTGTTTTATTTCATTTTTTGATAAATTTATATGAGAAATTTGCAATAGAAGAACGGTTCATGATCTCGAGAACGGTTCATGATAGCGTTCTAAAGTTTATATCAATATTTTTAATGTAAAATTACATACGGAATCACTATTTGTGTAACTTTAATAAAGGTTTTGATTTTTGGATGATTTTTTCAATATTTCACTCGAAAATTTATGTAGGTTATGAATATTCGATTGTATTTAAAAACAATAGACTTCCAGTAATCACGTATTTTAATTTTATTCGAATCGCATCGAATATTCACGTATTAAATTTCATTCGAATCTCTCCATTTGTTCGTGAGATACCGTCTTCACACACATACACACACACACACACACATACTTACATACACACGCACACACACACAGGCATCACCTCACAAAACTTTTTGCTTCACGTTCAGTGTGATGCTCCAAAACTCGAATTCGAATTTTTCGACCCTTCACAATACTTTCCTTATACATTTTACTATGTATATAAGTAAAATAATAATAACATAAAACGTCATGGAAATTTACTGTGTTTCATAGATCCTGATTCTTTTGAGATATATGAAGTGCTTGTTTATAAACAAAGCTGTTCATCCTAGAAACTTAAAAGTAGTCAATCATTTGATAGAACTTTTATTTGTAATTTCTGAGTTTTAGATTGGAGTCGTATAAAATCTCAAGCAGCAGAATTATTAATGTCTTGTACATGTTTCCATATAGTTATAAAGAAAAAGTTTATTAAAAATGACTAATTCTGTAAAATTATAAAGCACTCCATTTTTATTTTATTTTTATAATTTTCGAAAGAAATGTTTAAAAATTGATGATAATTCCCTGGTCTAACCTCTAGAAATCAATAAACTTACGATACCTTACTTCTCTTTAAAGAGCAAAAATACCATGTATCAATTGATTTTTTAAATTTATTCGCGTTATCCTACCCACAGATTCCCAGACAGACAAACACACAAAGACCATTATAGAAAAGACGAAATCCCATTCACAGATGCTCAAGACGTACATGGATCATTTTCAGAAAAAGTACAATTTGATGTCCTGTGCTCCTAAAATTAATACCGTTCAAGATATCTAATTTCTGAGAAAACATAAATTTTCTTCATTTTTTTTTCTTATAAGGCACATATCAAATAAATAATTAATGTTTAAAGCAAATTATTTTAATAAATAATAAAAATATATTACTGACTATTTCAATGGAAGCTATATTTGTCCTATATCTAGAATTTGACTTTCAGTATGTTATATTTTAGCTGTACAGTCACTATTTTTATGGCTGTAAACAATTTCATAGCTTTTATAAATTCAAATTTTGAGTATTTTTATTAGTGTCCCTCTAAAATCAATTTTAAATATAAAACTTTAAGAAATAAAATTGTCCTACATGTTTTGGGTTACCGGTCTAACAACTGCTATTTTTGGCTTTCAGTTTTGCAATTACAAACAGATTATGGAAAATTGTACATTTTAGGTGCACAGCACTGTTTGTAATAAATTTAGTTGTTGAAATAAGTTGCAACATGTGGTCCTTTCTGAGAAAGCAGAAAAAGTTGTTTATAGTTCAGGCGAGTTCTCTTATTATGTATGACTGGTCTAACAGATATTTTATTCAACAAGTACTAATAATTTAATTTCAGTTAGATGATTTGTAATATAACAGTAAATATATAGAATATAACATCATGAATCATAACCAAACTTTTTAAAATAAGGAATAAAACTTTGTAACTTGAGAAATGTCAATGGTCTAACAGTCACTGGCATAACAGTAACATTTTTAGACCAATGACATTATTTGTTAGGCCAGTGACAAGACTTATTTTCATAATACTGCAAGTTATAATTATATTTACTGTAGCTTTAAATAATTTTTACTGTAGCTTTAAATAAACAAATATGTTTGGCCAAAAACAGAGGACTTATTGCCTTAGGCGTTAAATTAAATTTTCACTGTCATAACGATTCCTAATATGCTACAAAGCGGACATCTAGAAATACCTGCTATTTATTGGAATGGATAATGTCAAATCTTTAAGTTGTAAGGGATTTTTAATTGTTTTGATACTGTTATTTATATAATAATTAGGAATAGGATTTTTTTGTAGCAGCAAGGAAAGTTTTCTTTTTGTTTTGTCTGTGTACCGTGATTATTTTTAGCAATCCCTATTACTACTACCACTATTTTTACTATATTATATTACAACAATTTGGTTTCCATTCTGTTTGTATTATATATATATATATATATATATATATATACTATATATATATATATATATATATATATATATATATATATATATATATATATATATATAGCGTAGTAAACATATTAAAATAAAATTATTTCACAGTTATCCAATTTTTCTCCAGAAGTTGGCGCAATGCAGCACATTCTCCTAAAGTAACATACAAGATTCATATGAAAAAGAGAGGGGAAATGACCAAATGCAAGGCATAAAATGGTAGAGGGGGATGGCGACCCCTCTTTCCCGTTTAAAAGACTGCTTTTATGCCCGGGCAACACTCACGGTACCAATGCCATGCAGAAGCCATACTTCCGTAAATGTGTCAAATCAAAAACACGCGAAAAAGTGCAAAGAAAACAAATAGGAATCGACCAGGATCGCAAGGGAAAGAATGGAAATGCCGCAAATTCCCCTGTCGGTTACGATGGAGTGCATCATATATAACAGAAGTCCACGCATGCGCTATTCGTTATTTTCACTTTCATCGTTCTATACCTCTGCCATATCCTTTAAGTAAGCATTTTCTCCCTTTTTTGTATTAAATAGGGAATTATAATAACATTTCAGGAAGCCAATTGGATAATTCCGTTTTATTGCCTCCTTCATAATATTCCTATTATGCATGATGCAATCAGACTTGAAAGTATTAATGCGTTGATTTCAATATAAAAATCAACCGCATTATTGATTGGAGGTCCAATTTGACCAAAAACATTTTCAGAAATGTCGTCATTGGTCACCTCAATAGAAATCAACGCATTAATACTTTCAAGTCTGATTGCATCATGCATAATAGGAATATTATGAAGGAGGCAATAAAACGGAATTATCCAATTGGCTTCCTGAAATGTTATTATAATTCCCTATTTAATACAAAAAAGGGAGAAAATGCTTACTTAAAGGATATGGCAGAGGTATAGAACGATGAAAGTGAAAATAACGAATAGCGCATGCGTGGACTTCTGTTATATATGATGCACTCCATCGTAACCGACAGGGGAATTTGCTGCATTTCCATTCTTTCCCTTGCGATCCTGGTCGATTCCTATTTGTTTTCTTTGCACTTTTTCGTGTGTTTTTGATTTGACACATTTACGGAAGTATGGCTTCTGCATGGCATTGGTACCGTGAGTGTTGCCCGGGCATAAAAGCAGTCTTTTAAACGGGAAAGAGGGGTCGCCATCCCCCTCTACCATTTTATGCCTTGCATTTGGTCATTTCCCCTCTCTTTTTCATATGAATCTTATATATATATATATATATATATATATATATACATTAGTTTGTAAATGAATGGAATATATATCTTTACATCAAATTCTTATGTTAAGACAGTAAATTGGCTACAAGTACTATGTTTATCAATGGTCTAACACAAAGTGTCACTGATCTAACACAACGTAACACCGGTCAAACAAATAATTATTTCAAATATTTATTTTTAAGTATTAATGAGCTAATTAAGCTTGGCCACTATGTTTTTTCAGTTACGCATATTTTTTACTAATTTTAAAAATAAGTAGTTGTGGGAAAAATTGGACTTTAAATTTGGGGAAAAAAATGCTGAAATTGTGCTTTTCTGAAAATGAGCCACATATCGATCCTATTCCGAAAGTCTTCATTTTATACATAATACTTTTATAGTACTTTACTTTTCTATTATCGTAAGTAAAAAAGAAAAATCTTGTATATTTCTTATCTGGAAACAAGATAGAAATGGAAATGAATTTTAAGAGTACATTTTCCTGAAATTAAAGTATAATAGCATTAACCGTCCCAGAAAGTAGAAAATTGGCTTCTACTAAGCACAGGTCGTTAGCCAATTTATTTTCCATTAGATTAGAGGCAGTACTTGGATAGTACAGTTTTCTTCAGAAATAATTTCATTTCCGAGAGTATAAAAAATGTCCAATTTAATATGAAAAGTACATATATATATTTTTTTGACATTTCGAAATTTGATTATTTTATTCCAAAATAACAGTAAGAACGGGAATGGGGAGTTTTTTGCACTTACAATAAATAGTGAGACAGAATTAAAATCTACTGTGGGCAGCACATGGCTTTTCACACAGACACATAATCATTTCTCATTCTTTCTTGCACAATTCATCAAACAGATTTTAATTGCACAAGATAACATGGATAATTATTTAAAATTTCACTGAATGGCATGTTTGAAGACGATTTCTGAATTCAATAAATGACACTCTTTATTATTTTCATTATGGCGTAGTGATCTTCCCAGATGTGCTGTAAATTCAGCAAAAGTCCTGGTCGTCGTCGACGGTTGAACAACCATACTTTTTGCCTTCCTGGAACCGTCTTTTTTGTTCACTTTTATAGCGTACCGGGACTTCATTATATCTGTAGTAATATTGATCCTTTCAGTTGCGAAACAATTAAACTTACTCAACCGAACCTGCAAATCTTATATATATATTCATCAGACTAGCATGTAAGCTCACAGTAACAAAGGTTGCTGGAGATCCAAATCTTGTTAATTTCTGGATTTGAATATGGAGAGATGAATGTGTAACGTTCTGTCGAACCTATCTATCATGCCAACCACCTTTACCATGCAATGAGGATGAAGAGGTGTAGTTCAAGTTAATCCGAATAGTTTGCACAGTCCCGTGAATATGCCAAATTTAAAGTTTGTTCCCTGATCAGAATGGATGAGCTAGGGAACCCTGAAATATACATTTCCGGGTTAGAACTTCACTGATGGTTGTAGACCCTTAGTCAATGATTGCATAAACTTCTGGCCACATTGTGATGTAGTTTATACCGCTAGAATATATTGCTATTGTCTAAAGTCCGTGGTAGTGGATCCGAAATATCGAGTGCAATCCTTTTGAAAGGAGCTTCGCTATTGTAACACTGACTATTCTTACATATTTACTTCCTCAGTAATTTCCAAGAATTCATTCAGTGTATTCTGGCACAAACGTCCAACTTCAGATCTCACATTGTCCCAGAATATGCGTTCATGAACTTTGTTCAGTGTCTTTCTAATGCCAAAATGTCCTCCTGTACATACCTAATTTAGTGCCCTTTATAATATGGAGTGAGGGAGAAGCAACTGCCATCTGGTGGTCTTTCCATCGTCACTCTCCTATTTTTGGTATACTAATTCCTCAGCTATAGAGAATCCATAGTGCATAATACTGTTTCATTTCAGGCGAGAAACAAGAAATCTCTTACCAATTTGGCCTCTTATTGGCTCGTTCGTTGTAGATCAATATTAGCTGTATGTCTCGGTCATCTCTGTACTGGAGTATTCTCTTCCTCATTCTAAGGATAAGGTGGTAAATTTGGATTCTAATGAGTTACAAATTGCCAGATAGTCACTAAAATCAGGCTTTTAAATATTTTTTCAGCACAGACATAATGTGTACAGTTCGAAAGATAATGTATTCTTGAGGTCTTATCAGCGTTTCCATGAGACGATACATTTCGGTGTCGAATCTTCATGTCGTATTCTAGAGGTAGCTGAATACATCTTGCAACCTGTTCTTCGGGATACCGAGCCAGGTCAAAGCTACGCAATCAACTCGCAACAGAAATTCCATTCCGCAGAGAAAATGATGGAAATGACCTATAAATGTAACAATTGCTAACAGTTGTTTTCGTATAACACAATAATTCCCTTCCAGTTATGACAAGCATTTGATAAAATATGCAAAAACACTTTATTGTCCTCCTGTATCCTGGGAGAAAATTGCTCGTATTACTTATTTACTAGCTTCTGTATCAGTTTTCTGTAGATTTTGGATATGACTGAATGAGAACAGAAACCAGCATTTCCTTAAGCCTATTAAACGTGTCTTCACTTTAGTCATCCAATTAAATTTATTATATCTTCCCAGTAATCGATATAATGGTCTGGCAATGTTTGAGAAGTACTTTGCAAATCGATGGTAATAGGTACATAGTTCGAGGAATTCTTTAGTTAAAAAACATCCTGCGGGCTGCCCGATTCTTTGACAGCATTGATGTTATCAGGATCGGACCTTACACTCTTCTCAGAAATGATATATTCGAAATATGGGATTTCTTTCTGGAACAGTTTGCGTTTAGAAGAATTTAAATTTAAATTAGCGCTCTTTAATTTTTCAAATACTTGTCTAAATTTATGTAGATGATCGGCAAATGACCGTCCAACAATGATTATGTTGTCCAAATAGACGAGGAAAGGTTTACATGACAATCGTTTCAGCATGTTCTCCATTAGACATTCAATGTTGCGGATGCATTACAAAGTCCAAAAGGCATCATTTTAAACTACCAGTCATTGTTTGGGGGTAAATGATGTTTTTTTCTCGATCATCAGGATGGATTTTCACCTGCCAGTAACCACGCTTGAAATCTAGAGTCGAAAACCATTTGCTCCCAATGAGATTATCTAAATTGCCGACTGTTCTTGGCAGTGGATAATAGGTACATAGATACATTCTTTGTCACGATGGTGAGTCATCAATTGTCAACTGACAATCGCGTAGAGTCACATTTCTTTAGTAACGAGATTGGTGAGGCCTTAGGACTTAATGATGGTTAGATCGCGTCACTTTACTGCGCTTATCTACTTCTTTCTTAGCGAGTAGAAGTCTTCGGTTTTCGAGGGGTTTGTTTAATTGGAAATTGATTGTCGGTGTCGATATTATGCTTAATTAATAAGTTGTCGATTTTATATTTAATTAATCCGTTGCGACCCATATCTTTTGAAGTAGTTAAGAAGATTGCACCAAATTTAGAATAGATGATTTTCCACGCCTCCTGTTCAGCACTATTTAATCCACCGAGATCGCTTATGATGATGTTTAAATATTTGGGGCTACTGCTTCTAATTTTTGAACAACGCTTTAAGGCAGTTACTACACAGCATGAAGATAGCTAATCACTTTTATGTTTTATTTTGGACCTGTTCATAATGTCTGTGATTTGCAATCTCTTGAAGTATCCACGAAAACTGCATCCAGAAGATTTAATTTTTCTTCATACATCGCAGATTAAAAATCTGTTACTGCCATTGCACATGATCTTGCTCCTTTCCGGATTAATTTCACCAAACACTCTTTACATGCAGGCAATGAAACATAGTCAGGTGACAATATTACACTCTTGTAGATGTCTCCCGTTTCTGTTCCAAACAAAGGCAGCTCTTCAGTGGCTAGCCGAAATTTGGTGTTTTAATAGTTCAGGTCAAATATGGGTTTTCCTAAAAAGTTCAATCCGAGTATAATTGGATCATAAATGTCCGCAACATTAGCAACATGATAATATAGGTTCACCCCGATAGATATAGTAACTTTCATTTCATTATACACATTTACCGTTTCCCTAATAACGCTGAGAGAAATAGACGATGCCGTATCAAGAAATTGTCCGTTAATAAGGCGAGCTATGTCACTTATAATGATGGTCATATTTATACCCGTGTCTTTAATTATTTGGTATTCAATGTTATTTATAAGACTCATGATACAGAGTCCATTATCTCTTCCGTGTAACGATGAAATCTGGAAGGTCTTAAAATAGAATATTTTATGAATGGAATGTTCCTTTATTCTCTTGCTTAAATAAATTGCAGTTTCTCGTCGTATGTCTTCCTTTTCTACAGACATAGCGCATCAGTCAAGTCGCTAAGTTACCAGCGGATTGCCTGAATTTGACGTTACTTTATCTCTGTAGCATGTTCTCTAATTCTTTCGTAATACATAGTATCTCTGATTCAGATGTGCTGTCAGTCACAGTTTGCCCCACGCTCGAAGAATCACTGAAATCCACTTGATACTTCAAACTTGCACCCTGGGCCAGTTCAGCTCTCAAATTTATTACATTCGGCTATAAGAACAACATGCTGAATTTCTGGATCACGAATGGTAATACCTATAAAATACGGGCCTTCACGAACATCCATATGGTATTCTGCAAAGGACAATTGTAAAAGCCTTTCAACATCTGGCGCAAACTCCTGAAGACTATCTTCAGATTTTTAGCGACGACACTTCAATTGAACTCGGCTGGTATCTTTTGAACTATTCTCCCCATTGCAGAGTTCCAGATAATTCGCCAGGATTATGAAGTCCAGACGCTTCTCGGTCACCAGCGTCTATAGTACGTCAAACGCAGGTACTCGAGGAAAAACAGTGAGTTATCAGGCTTTTATATTGTTGTCCCATTCGTCCGTTTCTGCAATGATGTCGAATTGCGCCGAAATAATTCATCCAAATACAATGTCCGTCATACGTAGGTGATTTCAATTTACATTATGTCGGAATGTAAAGATCCGTATTGCCGACTGCTGATTTTCGCTCGACAGCCAGTAATTTTATTTCGAGCTTTTTATCTCTTCTTGTCGGGCATTAATATCTGTACGGATGTAATGTCTGCTTGTACGGATGTAATGTCTCGTGTCCAATCCTCTTGGATGAATTTAATTTTTTTTTCTCTTTTTCTTGTTCAGTTGTCATTTCTGCTTGGGAACTTTCATTTTCTCCTTCACTTCAGCCTTAACTTCATTCTTCCATCATATCGGCTTGTCTCATCTTCATGTCTTTCTTAATATCCTATTTCACGGCCTTGATCTCTGCTTTAAGCGTTTCTTGTCCTGCTTTCATTTCGTCTTGTACAACTTTCATCGTTTCTTTCAACTCGTCTTGTACGGCTTTCATAGCTTTTTTCATCTCATCTTATTCGCATGTAATATTTTCATCCATATTTTCTGCTAACACTTCTTGTCCGACTTGCATAGCTTCCGTTCCGACTTGTGTGGCTTCTTCTCCGGCTTGTATAGCTTTTTTTCCGGCTAATATAGCACCTTGTTCGACTATCTAGGCTTTAATAAAAGCCATCATCTCATTCAACTGTTTCCCCTTCGCTTTTTAAATCACTACCACATACGCTTGTCAAGTTTCCCGAAATCACACTTCTGACACTAATTTGTCACGACATATCCTCTTGATTCGTAGGTGTACTCTCAGTATACAAGTATGAATCTAGATTTCTAGATGGATAATGCTTTTATTTGAAAGCATCAATAAACGTAAGCAGGAACAGTATACAACAAATCGCTCAGTAACTACCTTACAAGATCAATGCAGGGTTGTATACTATAAAACAGCAATTAAATGCTCGGCTAATTCACAAAATAACTGATAATACTCTCAAAACACTAACGTATCTCAAAATCAATCCACTTTAGCTCACTTTAGTGAGTCAACTACTCTCTAATTGAGTGATGACTCCTTCTATACAATCTACGTAGAAACTTCCAGTAAGGGCTCCTATCCCCCAGAATATTCATTATTTCAAGAAATTTCTAGTGCATTTGAAAAGTCACGATAAATTGCCAAACTGGAGGTACTTCGCCAAATCTGGCAACCCCACCCCAAAGTTCAATAAGTCGCAACCCATGACATAATAGAAATGGCTGCCTGTAAAGTGGTTTTCTCGTAATTAGAATAATGGCCTTGAATATAAGCTAATATTCGCTATGTATTGGTTGAATAAAGGCAAAGCGTTTTACATATTCGCATGTACACATGAAAGGTTTCACTTATTCGCAACAACATGATGACTCTAGAACTGCTGATCAGACTTACAAACTTATTGTACTGCTTTGATATGCTTAAAATATATTTTTTAAGGCTAAGATATTGCCTTAAAACAAAAATTCCAATATTTGTGACGCTAGATATAAAAAGTAGTTAACATGATAATATGATCTAAATTCTTAAATTTACTTTTGCCGTGTTATTTGTATATTGCGTTATGTAATGTGGACGTGTTCCCAAATCTTACCATTGATTTCTGCAGCTAACTATTTATTTTCATCTGTAAGGCAAAGACGATTAATTTAGCTTTAATGAGCTATATATCTCCTGGAATTGGTCGCAATGTAATTTGGTGAGATTTTGTTCAAATGATTAGCTTGAAGCCAGGGGTTGTTTTTAATTAAAATTTATTTTTCTGCAAGTTTCTGCAGATTAACTAAAATAAAAATGCACGCTTTCTCGTCTGTAATGACTGCTTATGATTTGAAACGGTTCTACGATTACATATTTTAAACTGATTTGTTAAACTTGATACGGCACACATCTATATAAATAAAAATGAAAATCTGTCTGTCTGTCTGTCTGTCTGTCTGTCTGTCTGTCTGTTTGTCCCATCATCACGGGAGAACGGCTGAACCGAATTTGATGAAATTTTGTGGGTAGCCCAGAAATAGCCCCACTTAAAATTATATCCGTGTTTTGAGTTTTTACGACCAGTGGTTCTCGAGATATTAGTAAAAAACGAAATTTTCGTTTGTCTCATCATCACGGAAAATTGGCTGAACCGAATTTATTGAAATTTAGTGGATAGCCTTGAAATATCCCCCCATAAATTTTGTCCAAGTTTCGAGTTTCTAAGACCTGGGGTTGTCGAGATATTAATGAAAAACGGAACTTTTTCCTAGGAGTTCTACTCCCTAACTCCGTGGTTTATCCAAACGAAAAGCTTGAAAATCGTTTGAAAGTGAATTAAAATTTAATCTCTGAGTTTGATGGGAGATTGTTTGCGTTAATTAGTCACTTTCTGAAAACATGTATTGTTTGAATTATGATTTAAAGGGGAAATCTATCTCCATGGTTCATGGTTTATTTAAAACAAGCTTTTACGGAACAATGAGAAGTATAGAGAAATCAAAATCGTTATTTAATTTCGCAGTTTATGTTATAAGACATGACATATTTAACATGTTATAAGATTCTATCTTATATCATGTTACTCAGAAACGCAATTACATTAAATCTGTCTGTTAATTTTAATAATTATTTTTTCGATTTGAATAATAAATAAATGGATATAAAAATATATTTTAGAAAAGAACGATTTGATTTTTCTTATAGCATTTTTGACTGGATAATATCAATTACGGTCTTCAGGTTTAAAAATTATTATTATTTATATTTTCGGGGATTATTGATTCAAGGATTACTGATATTTTCAAGTTATTATGCAATTATTTTATTATGACAAAAATTGTTTAAACTCATATATTGTATGTTGTACGAATCTTCTACAAATACACGTGTATATCTTTTAATCTATGAGAATATAAGTAGTACAGGTATATTGACATATGTTTTGATATATATTGGCATATATTGGAATCAATTACGACCTTCTGGTATAAAGAGTACGAATATTATTGATGTTTTCAATTTATTACATCATCTATCTCTTTTATTTTGGCAAATATTTTTGAGACGCATATTGTAATACGGGTAATCTTCTACTAACACATTGGCATATTTTCTGATCTGCGACAATATGATTAGTACGGGGTTGCATATATTCATTCAATTCCTATTTTTTCTTCTGTAAATTTGCTTACAAAAGGGGGCAGGATGTTTTATTCTTCAGATCTGATCGTGCAGATAATTTTGCATAGTGAGAACATATATTCTTAAACTTCTCTTTAGGAGCAATAAATTTAATATTTTAACCGAATTTGCACATGATTGCGAACTATAAGTTTCTTTAAATTATACACTCCGTACGAATAACGGATTAAATTAAATGTGTTTGTTAATGTTTTTATTATTTTTTTTCGATTTAAATAATAAATAAATGGATAAATGGATATAAAAGTATATCTTATGAATGGACGGTTTGATTTTTCTTTTAATTATATTAATTGCTGACTGCGTACATCAATTTCATTTATTTTGGCAAAGAGTTTTCAAGCTTATATCGTATTTAGCTACTAAACTCATATATTGTGTTTAGCCAATAAATTCATATAGCCGATTGTTGAAACAGAAAAAGAGTAGAGTGGGTATATCTTCTAATACAATTGTAGTGTTTTCATTTAGTATATTGAAACGGGATAAGAATGTTTCATTCAGATCTGCAAATTCAAATCTACGATTTTGGAGAGATATCGCTAATTTGACAACTTTTCTTAAACTTTGCCAAATTGACGGAAATGTCGCCAAATTGATATAAACGACACACAAACAGCTTCCCGGACGACCATCTTGCTGCTCATGTCTTCGGATGAGTCGGTCGTTCTGGGCTTTCGACAGAAACAGCTTCCATAAACCTTCGGGTTGGTCGTGTGGCTTGGGTCTTCTACATATCAATGAAATTTTTTTTTGTTTTGTTAGAAGAGAGCACTGAAATGATGTTTGGTTAGCATTTATCTGTCAGACCAACCATCCTACTTAGTAATACATTTAGCGAATTTTTAAAATGTCACCACATTGATAAAAATGTTTTCAAATCTATAAAAATATCTTGAAATTGATAAAATGGCGCTACATAAATGATATTAATTGTTTTTTGTTAGGGGATAGTATTGTGATGATATTTCGTCAATTTGTCGCAAAGTGGAACTGTCAGTTCTACAGTCCCACTTGGCGATAAATTTGGCGATTTTTTAAAATGTCGCTAATTTGACGAAACTGTCGCCAAATGTTCCATAGAAATATAACTATTTAGACGACATTTTTTCTACCAATTTATTTGAAGCAAATGATATCATGTCGCTTAGCAACGGATTTAAATCCAATGTGTTTATGCGGCAGACGATTTTTATTAAATCCTTTCCGATTTGAATAATGAAGATATGTTTATAAAATAAATTTCATTGCCATTTCTTTTTGGACTGGATAATATCAATTATACTCTTCAGGTTTAAAAATTATTATTATTGATATTTTCCGGAATTATTGATTCAGTGATTATTGATATTTTTGAGTTATTACGCCATTGTTTTATTGCGGCAAAAATTGCTGACACACGCATATTGTACGTTGTACGAGTAATCTTCTAGGAATGCACGGGTATATCTTCTAACCTACGAGAATATAAGTAGTACAGGTATATTGGCATATATTTTGACATATATTGGCATATATATTGGAATCAAGTACAGTCTTCTGGTATGAAGCTTAAGGGGATTAATTATATATTCAATTTATTACGTCGTCTGTTGTAGTTTACCAAAAAACATTTGAGACTCATATTGCAAAACGGGTAATCTTCTACTAATAATCGGACATTATAAGTAGTACGTGTATATCTTCCCATATAATTTTAGCACTTTAATTTTGACATATATTGGAATAAATGACTGTCTTCAGATTTAAAGATTACGGGTTTATTGGTATTTTCAATTTATACATGTAATCTACTAATACAGGTTATATTTTCTAATATTCGCGTATATAATTAGTACGGGTCCCATACAATTTTAACGCTTTTATTTTGCATATATTGATTCAATTCCATATTTTTTTTTTATATTTGCTTACATAAGGGGTCCAAGATGTTTTATTCTTCAGATATGTCCATGAAGATAATTTTATATAGCGAGAACAGAGATTCTTAAACTTCTTTTTAGGAGCATTATATTAAATATTTTAACAGAATATTTTGATTAAGCATGTCATTTAGTATACTATAAGAATTTGCGCATGATTATGAATTTCAAGTTTCTTTATATTATATACTCAGTACGAAGAACGGGTATGCTGCTAGTTTATAAATAAGTTTATTTCAGCTTTATCCCGAATAAAGTTTAGTATTTCTACTAGTCACATAAAATGGACTATTTATTTAATATTTTGCCATTTTGATATACAAATTGTTACAATAAAATTTAATATGATATAATGTAAGAATGTCTTTTAATTTTTCTTAAAGTTAATGGGATATTATTTAACTTGATCTCAACAAAAAGCAATCACTCGCGTTCAGTAATGATACGAAATTCCAGTTAAATCAGGTAATATTTTTTAGAAAGATATCGTGTCCATACACTTATTAACAAACACACGAAAATAGACATCATTCAAGTGATGCTTCGTGTTAAGGGATTTTCAAAATAGATAAATCCACAAAAATCTGAGGCTATCGCCTTTTTATTCTACTTTTCTTCCGTAAAGTTACTCAATTTTAAAATCATTAGATTAATTTGAAATGTGCTATCCAGGAAAATTGTTTTCGCTTTTCATATGAATTTGCATATGGCGAGTTAGTATCCATAATGTACATTATTACTACAAAAAAATTGATGTGGGCAGCACATGAATTTCCTTATATAATGGAATATAATTACTACTTTTACAGTACAAACAAAATAGGCTATTCCTAGATACTTATAATTTTTCTAAGATATTGAATTTTCGTCAAATAGCCGTTATTTTCATTGATACAGCTTTGGGGTTTATCCATTTGGCCATATTTTCTTTGATTTGGTAACATTTAAAAATGTCGCCAAGTTGGCGACATTCCGCAAATTTATCGCCAAAATCTCATCAAGCGTTATGGGCGGAGAAATAATTTATTCTTATGACAGATAAATGGCTATTGACATTCAAATACAGAAGTATTTCTCAAAGTATCTTGTTTCATGAATGGAACGAGCTAGATTCACGAAAATCACGTCACAAAATTTATCACATGATATGACATATGAAAAGTGAACATGTTTCTCAATAGGAAATATATATTTTTTATTTTATATAACTTTTTGATATTTTTTTTAAAAACGTGTAATATCTCAAGAACAGTTCATACTAGCGTTCTAAAATGTATGTTAATCGTTTTCTAATGAAAAATTACGAAAGAAATGTCTATTTGCGAAACTATATTAGAGGCTTTGATTTTTTGATGATTTTTTCAAAATTTCAAAACATAGTCAGCAGTGACAATATTAAGAGTGTAAGAGAAACGGGAGACATCTTAAGAGTGTAATATTGTCACTGCTGACTATGTTTCATGCACATATTTATATCTATTATTTGAAAATTTAGGGGGTTTCTAAACATTCAATTTTCGAATAAAAACAATAGGCTTCCAGTATTCACGGATTGTAATTTTTGTACCAAATTTCGAATCGGTCCATACCGTACGAATCGGTCAATTCGTTCGTCAATTATCGTCTCCACTGACTCACTGACTACACACACACACACTCACTCACACGCACACATACTTTCACACACACACACATACTTTCGCACACACACACACACACACACACATACACATACTTTTGCACACACACACATACTTTCACACACACACGCACACACACAGACATCACTTCAAAAATGTTCAATTCGTGATCAGGGATGCTTAAAACATGCTTTCCCGTCAAAAACTCGAATTCGAATTTTCGACCCCGTCACAATACTTTCCTTATACATTATTTTATATAAGGAAAGTAATAAAATCAGCACATATTTATATCTATTACTTTAACATGCACAATTTTAATTTTCAGATTTCTTGCTGCTACAGAGTGACATTTTTAGTTTCATATCGTTTTAAAATGAATTTTCTGAAAAGTTTCGCAATGTATAATTTAATACCAGCCGAATACTTACTGAAAATCAATGATTCCATAATAAGCAAACACCGAATAACATGAATTTTTGAATAATTCAATTTTTCCAGTGGCCCTTTTCAAACTGTTTACACGGGCACCAAATTCCAAATATTTATCTCACTGAGCATGTATCATTTATTCAGCTAATTAAACATTGAAGTATGCGGCATCTCTAAATTAGCAAACATTCGAAATCTGAACTTATACAGTTTATTTCTATCTAACGATGTGCATCCTTGCATCAATTTTAAAGGGTCTATCTCATTGCAAATTCCGTTTTATCTCTCATATTTTGAACGTTTAGCTGTAGAGCACCCATTAAATGAACGTTTTCGAAAAAAATAGGTTTTTTCCTAAGGGTCTATCGATTAGTTAACCCGTACATCAAATTTCAAGTTTTTAACTCTCATTTCATATTTCGAATGTTTTACTACTCTATAGAATATTTTGTAAAAAGTCGACTTTGCTTTAACCATACAATTGACCAGTATATCAAAAATTTCAAGTCTATATCTCATTTACAATAAAGCGTTTCTCTGTTATTCCGCTAGTAGAACATTTTATTGTGAGGAACCCCTAAAAAAATAAATATTAGAAAG
This sequence comes from Amaurobius ferox, assembly GCA_951213105.1. Lineage (NCBI taxonomy): Eukaryota > Metazoa > Arthropoda > Arachnida > Araneae > Amaurobiidae > Amaurobius > Amaurobius ferox. The sequence continues at coordinate 96,010,007 of OX578139.1, read as the reverse complement.
CAGAAATTGCATATTTTTCACCTTTCGAACTATCTACCCCCACACACAATTTCAAATCTATACTTGATCGTGAAGTATATTTTTCACCTTATCATTTCACCTTTAGGACGTTTTAGTAAGCCTCCCCCCCACTTCTGTACTAAACAATTTGGGAAAATTCGATTTTTTCCCAGGATATTATTGAATAATTGCCCTGTGTAAACATTTTCAAGTTTCCACCCCACTTAAAAGAAGGTAGAAAGCCCAGACCACACGACCACCCACTATTGAAAAACTAAAATTTTGCATTTTCTTCCTTTCGAAATATGTACTCATACATCAAATTTGAAGTCTCTATCTCATCACAAAGTTTGCTTTTCTGTCGTTTCATATTTCGAACATTTTGATATGCAGCACCCCTTCTACAGAAAAATTTGAAAAAAAAAATTACTGAGGGATTTATTAAACAATTTGACCCGTATACCAAATTTCAAGATTAAATCACCATTAAAATAGGCGTTCGTCATGTATTCGGAGAATCGAACATTCTAAAGTGTGTAAGTTCATCCGTAAGGTTTCAAATTATGAAACACTGAAATTGTGCACTTTCTTCTTTTCCAATTACCTACCATAATATCACATTTAAAGTCTCTATCTCATTTAAATGTTAATGTTTTCTGTCATTTTACACTTCGAACGTTTTTGTGTGTAGCACCCACTTCCTTAAATGAAATTTTGAAAATCTCTATTCTCCTTGAGGTTTTTTATAAATGATTAGCCCATTTATCAAATTTCAAGCTTCTATCCCGTTTTAACATTTTAAAGAAGGCGCTTGTCATTTATGTGGCAAATCGAAAATTTTGGTGTGCGGAACCTCCTGAAATTGCAAATATTGGAAAACGCCAATACCACACTTTCTTTCTTTCGTGCCATCTACCAATACACCAAATGTGAAGGCTTTATCCCATCCCAAAGAATGTTTTTTCTATTATTTCACTTTTGTGTGAAGTATTCACACCCTAAAACGAACATTTAAAAAAATATATGTGCTCTTCTTGGGGATTTTATCAAACGCTTGGTCCATGTACCAATTACAAGACACTATCACATTTTAAAGGATGCGTTTCTTATTTGTTTAGAATATGCAAAATTTTGGTGCGTGGTACCCCATAAAGATAGAAAATCGTGGAAAACTAAAACTGCATACGTTCTTTCTTTCGAACAATCTACCCGTACACCAAATTTGAAGTCTCTATTTCATCCAGAAGTTTGCCTTTTTGTTATCTCACCTTTCGAGTTTTTTTTATCTAGAGCACCCCCTTAAACGAATATTATTGAAAAAATCATTCGCCTAGGGTATTTTTATCAGGTGATTAGCCCATACACAAAATTTCAAGCCTCTATCAAATATTAAAGGATGCATTTCTTATTTATTCGAAAAATAGAGCGCTTTGGTTTCGGCATCATCTAAAGCAGCAAAATGAAACATATATATATATATATATATATATATTTGAAATATGTAATAATAAGAATTATGTAAAAATAAAATAAAAAAAAATATATAAAAAACAATTCAAGTAATATTAACATCACCATAGAAGCAAATTCATAGCCACAATGCCGATAAGAGAAAAGAACAGCACCGTCCCAAATTCGATGATTAATCAGAACTAAATTCATCTTCAGGTCTGAGTATTTAATTCTAATTAACCCAAACAAATGCCTGTTTCAGATTAAGCAATAGCACATCAATATATGAAATGCGAAAAAATATATGAAATGCAGCAATAGCACATCAATATATATATGAAATATATATATATATATAGTTCATATATATATATATATATATATATATATGAACTATATATATATATATATATATATATATATATATATATATATGAACAACTGAAATCGCAACACCATGAAGAAATTGAAGCATTCTTGTGTAATTTACAGTATATAATTATAACATGGAGATGTGCAAATGATAAAAATATCATACCTGTAAAATGAAAGAATGGAACTTTATTGTCATTAAATCAATATGGAATAGGCCCACCGTGAGCAGCTATGCAGGATTGAATGCGATAAGGCATCTCGTAAATGAGATGGTCAATGGTGTGCTGAGGGATGTCATTCCACAAAGCATGCAATTGGGCTTGTAACTGAACATGGTTTGCTGGAATTGAGAGTTCTCTTAATATGCGACCCATGATGTTCCAGATATGCTCAATTGGCGACGAATCCGGAGAATAAGCTGGCCAAGGCAGGATAACAAAACTTAGACTATTCATAGTTACTCGTGTAGTATCTGGCCTGGCATTATCCTGCTGAAAAATCAGTCCAGGCCTGGTTGACAAATATGGCTGCACCACAGGTCTCACAATGTCAGAGACGTATAGTTGTGTCGTGATACTGGCAGAAACGTGGACCAAATTGGCTCGTTAGCCAAATGTTATACCACCCCAATTCATGTTACCACTTAGGGGGGAAGGCTGTGTGGCGACTGATAGAAAAAGCTTCCTGGTGGCGTTGTTGAAAGCGTCGCCATACGCGAGTACGGTCATTTGGCATGCCAAAACAGAATCATGATTCATCCGTAAACAGAACGTATCCCCATTTTGTCGACCAATTGCGTCTCATTTGACACCACTGGAGGCGACGTAACCGGTGAAGATGTTGAAACGGTAGGTATCGAAAAAGTCGTCTACCTCGGAGTCATGCGTCATGCAAAGGGTTTCGAATTGTTTGCTTCAAAACCACGTTAACTTTAGTGTTGGATAAATGTCGTTGCAACACGGTTGCTGTGATAATCGACTACCGCGCAGCGCTTCTCAGAAACTTTCGATCTCCACGCGGTGTAGTTCACCTGAAAGCCCCACTACCTGATCTTCGTGTCGTTTCTTTGTCTCTAACGAACCGTAACAAACACCGTTGAACTCTGCTCACATCACGACCCAATAGTTCAGCGATCCTTCGAAGTCTCATATACCCTCACGTAAAACAAGGATTTGTTGCCGTTCCGTAGCCGACAACTGAATGTATGCAATACGTCGACGTACTTTGACAAACTGTGTTGATTTTTACAACCTGAAACCAATGACACTGCAGTTTAGCTTTGATATCGCTGCTGCTTGACGTGACACTTTTATGCTTCTAGGCAAGGTGTTAGGTCACAATTTGTAACGAAACTGAGATCATTTGCATATCTCGCCTTGCTGTTTCCATTGCCTGATATACATAAAGCTAAACCTACAACTTTATGATGCTGCGATTTCAGTTGTGAGCAGTATATATATATATATATATATATATATATATATATATATATATATATATATATATATATATATATATATATATATATATTTGAAATGTAATAATAAGAATTATGTAAAAATAAAAAAATACAATTCAAGCAATATTAACATCACCATAGAAGCAAATTCAAAGCCATAATGCCGATAAGAGAAAAGAACAGCACCATCCCAAATTCGATGATTAATTAGAATTAAATTCATCGTCAGGTCTGAGTATTTAATTCCAATTAACCCAAACAAATGCCTGTTTCAGATTAAGCAATAGTACATTACTATAAATACTTAAACTCAGACTACAGGCAACAAAAAATGAAAAAAGGATACAGCAAGAAAATTGTATTACCATGCGGCATGAACCATTCTTCCACCACGTGTATACACGATCAACCTCAACAGCTCAATCTGGAAGCACCGGAATGAACAAGTCGAAATTCTACCAGGGAGGCAGTACGAACGTTCACGGAGTTACTCCCAAACCCGTCCAGTGAGTCTAAGCTGGAGACTGGACAAGCAATTCAGAACACAACCTCCCAAACATGCAAACATGAATATGAATATGAATCAAAGATGAAAATTCCTACTAAACAAGTAATTCATATGAAAAATGGATAATCGAGAATGCCACTATACACCATTATAAGGACGCTCAAAACCTAGTTTCAATACTGACAAAAGTTACATTTTTTTGCGAAAATAAAATTCAAAACATTAATGTTAATGCATCTTAATTTCCTATTTTTTGATTTTTCTAATGTTTTTGACTTAGTTTATTATTTTTCATTTTTATTTATATAATTAATAATTATATATAATATATATATATATATATATATTTTTTTTTCCCTACTGTATGTTAGTCACTATAATTAGGAATGTTTTCTAGGATGTTATAGAGTGAAATTTGATACACTGAGTTGATAATTTTAATAACAAACTTGGGGGGATATGCATTATTAGTCGCTGTACTCAATAATTCCATAAAGTGCGCTAATTTATAATCTTCATCACAAATTTTATTGATTCTAAGAGCCTGGTTTATTATAATATTTCTAAATACAGATATATGCAAACAAGAGTCAAAATGTTGAATTTTTGATGTATTAAATTTAAAATCCTGTCTTTTATCATACAAGTTTATAACCATATTACAATTTTGTAAATTTAAATTTAAATCTAAAAAGTTTGCAACATTTGTGTCATTATTACTTGCATTTAATTGTAAATTTTTTGGATAAAAGTTTAATACTATAGGGATATTATTATTTGGGGATACACATAAAATGTCATCTAAATATATAAACATGTGCATATTATGCAAGCTAGGATTAATGTTTTTTTCATAGAAGAATAAATACAGATTAGCTAACAATGATGAGGCACCCCCCCCCCCTTGTGGGATACCAACCTGTTGTTTAAAAAAAGTACCACCATGTTGAATATAATTCTCATAAAGAGTGAAGTTAAGTAATTTTTTAAATAGAAAATTTGAATATTTTAGGTTGATATTATATTTTTCAAAAATTCCTAATATAACTTTATACAGATCATCTATATTAATATTATTAAACAAATCTTTGAAATCAAAGGTATAAATATATATATATATATAATACGAAAAAATGAAATTGAAAATGGAATAATACAATTAGAAGTTGTGTGTTTACGGGGTTGTAGAGAGGTCAAGGGGGATTGCGACCCCTTTTCCTGGTTTAAGCATGCTTTTAATCCCAGGAAACACTCCCAGAAACCACTACACGCCCGAAACAACGATCAACAGTATGCCAGGGGAAAAAACGGAATCCCGAAATGAAGACCTTAAAGTCACAAGAACATATAAAAGCATATAAAATGAAACAAGTATGAATAAAATATATATTCCAACCATGTATAAAGTTTAAAAAGGATGTTCGTAGATGCGCTACGTCGTTAGAAGTCCATAGACGAAACCCATGATAAATACCAGATGTATATAAAGATACTTCAATCACAAGAAGATCTTAAAGTCACTAGAACTTATAAAAGCATATAAAATGAAACAAGTATGAATAAAAATATTCTAACCAAGTGTAAAGTTTAAAAAGGATGTTCGTAGATGCGCTACGGCGTTAGAAGTCCATAGAAGAAACCCATTATAAATTCCAGATGTAGAGATACTTCAAGTCACAAGAAGAAGAAGAACTATTCCTTGGATTTTATATTATATTTCATTTAGATTGTACTTAAGGAATATATATATATATATATATATACATATATATATATATATATATATATATATATATATATATATTATGTATATATATATATATTTTTCCATTTATGCTAATGGATTAAATTTAAAATTTCATATATTCTATGTAGAACGACAGACATTAAAATGGTTTTCAGACTTTCAAACCATTTTTATTTCCTATTCCGAACAGGATAAAAATACAGCTGTTTGAAGATAGAATAACTGATGACTTTGAATGGATGCATATCATTCAATAATTTACATCCCTTTTGATAAGAAATACTCGAATAATTCCGTATTCTTCTGATATAATTTCCTTTCAGAAAGCATTAAGAAATATTAAACACAAAATAAAATGATAATATTTCGTTAATTTCCAGACATTTTAATATTGTGGTTTACCAACTAAAACATAGAATAACATTGTTATACACAGTTTTCACATTTAAACATCAGTAACTATAAAAATATCACGTAACCAACACACAACTTTTCTGAAAATTCACATATTTAAATTTTGTGAGAAAGAATAAAAAGTAGTGTGTCTCCGTTTGACTCGATTTTACCTAAAATCAAAATATGGTTCTTTTATCAACAATATGGATTGATGGAAAATTTTGCTTCATACAGAGGTTGGTAAAACTAGCATATTAGGGATTTTCTAGCTATCTTCGCATATATTAACTATTTCATGATGATGTGCGTATAAGTGCTAATCTGGACAACGGGAGGGTAATCTTAACTTTAAGAACTACCCATAAAACTGACTTCTGTAACTATATTTGATTTTTACAGCTTCGTGTAAGGCTCTTAAATATACTGACTGACGCAACCACCATTTTGATGCCAACCAGTCTAATCAATTGCCGTCTGTTTATGCTAGTTCAATGACGTGCGCATACTAAATGACTGATACCTGATACACAATTTGCTGTAAAATTGGTGCTTCTGTTGTGAGGTTTAAATAACCTTCCGATTATTATTTCCCTCAATTTGCATTATAATTTATGTTTGCTTAACTAACAAGTCAAACTGGTTCGGTTGATAGACCAATCACACCGAGCTAATCAGCATTTTTTGAGTTCTTATGGTAGAATAGGAATATGTTTCGAATCGTAAGGTTTTCAGTGTACTTGGAATGAAAGTAGCTTCTTGAGTAGTGGCTGCGTGAGTAAAGTGTTCTTGAATAGGTGGTTCTTGGAATGATAAATGGGTTCTTGAGTAGGCGATGAAGGATTCGAATTGTAAGTAGAAGGAAACCCCATTCGATACAACGATGACTAGGAAGAGTCTGGCATTCGATGCGTGGTCGCAATACGGGGCAAAGCAACAGAATGTCGGAGTAAGCATATAAGCTCTGTAAATGTCTATTCATGTGAGCATTATCACCAGCCTAGTATATGGTAGTATATAGCGTGTATATCTGTCATTTATTCTGGGCGTGTTCAATAACAATTAGTATATATGTTGTCATTTGCTTTAAACAGCAATCTGCTGTAATTTCTGTGAAGTCCCCAAATAAACCGAGTTTTAATTTAAACAGTGACGTCCTGTGTTATTGACACTTTCGGTACATTAAGTAAAAATCCTCTACAAAGGCATTTAAAGAGGAGAAAGAAACATATAAACTTTACACTGTTTTCCCAAAACTGTGCCAATCATTCAAGTAAATATATTATAATCTTTCGGTTTTCTTAGGATTCCGATAAAAAGGACAAGCAATTAATCTTATTTATGCCACATACAGCCACTGATTTAGAGCGCGGGAATTGCACTCGGTAGGCCCGGGTTCGATTCCCGCCACTACTAAAATTGCCGCCGTGTTCACGCGGAGTACGATCACATTAAACATGTGGGTACGTAAGTCCTTCCTTGAGGTTGGTGGTAGGGGAAGAAGGGTATGGTCCCTGTGGATGCCTCCCCTCTGGGTTCCGATCTAAATTGGGTGACACTTCCCGGACGTCCAAACAGTTACCTTACACCATTCTGGTAGGTCGGACGATCTGGATCTCAACAACAACATGCAGCCATTGCTTCAACCTGGTGTCAAGATGGCTGCTGTCGTGCCAGCCTGTATATTTAGGAGCTTTAGCATCATATTACCTGAGTTCAATTTTGAAAAAAACTTAAAGCCAGCGAAATAGGACAGGAATCATCACTTCACATAGAAATTTTAAATTTGTGACACGTAATAAGTTATTTGCTGTCAATTCAGGAAGCGACTCTTCTATGCTGATTTGTGCATAATAAGAACGAATATTCTGTCCATAAAGGTTGTTATCGGCGATGGAAGCGTAATTATAGCTTTCTGAGCGCCCCCTAAATGAGAGTTCGATAACTAGACTTGACCTTTCCAACGTCACGGTACGTGGAGCCAATTTCGAAGAAATTTTAATCCAACTATCAGAAAGGGCTACATTTATATGTTCCCATTGATGTAAGTTAATTTGTAGCAACTTTTACCATTTCAGATATATGCTATGTTCCATATTGACGAACGTAATAAGTACTAAACATGGACATGGATGGTTAATAATCAAGTAAAGAGTTGCTGAAGGGAATTAAAAGTGGCATTTCGCTAAAAGTCCAATCGGCAATATTCGTTCAGCGGCTCTCTATTGTAATTGTTATGATTTTTTAAACGTCACCAACATGTTATTTATCCTTTTATAGATGATTTGTAAATTCTATGTGCGATAGTTTATCAATAAAATAATCATATACAATTTTGTGGGGCCATCAGCGTGTTTAAGACGTCTATGAATGTTTATCGTTTAAGTGATTACTTTCAGTGTGTTGTTGTTGTTGAGACCCAGACCGTCCGACCTACCAGAAAGGTGTAAGGTAACTGTATGGACGGCCGGGAAGTGCCACCCAATTTAGACCGGAACCCAGTGGGGGAGGCATCCACAGGGACCGTACCCTCCTTCCCCTACCACTACTTTCAGTGTGTGTCATTGCTGAAAAATATTTGAGAAATATAACCTAACCTCTTATTAAACCGTCTAGTCTCTATATTAGTGTCACAAAGTAGGGGGTTGAAGACTAATTACAACTGAATATAGAACATCAGATTAGAATAAAACCAATATGTCCATAAAATAGATTAATTAGTGAATTTGGATAAATATATCTCGTTTGGCAATTCACTTTTCATTACAGTGGAAACTAAAGAAGGGTACTTTTGTTGTTTCCTGAAACAATTTACATCTCCAAAATTTTAGAAAAAATCAAATTTAAAATAAATATAAATATTTCTTATTTTTATTTCACTTCAGTTTTTTCATTAATTTATTTTATTCCAATCGATTTATTGAAAAATATTCAAATTCGAATGATTTACGTAACATATGCCACTAAAATACCTTAAGGGGACTCTACATTTTTCTTTCATTATCTAGTTATAAAGTCTGGTCATTTTTAAGCAATTTGGTACTACTAGTATTTCTGAGTATTAATTATTTCTGGAGATGTTAAGAAAATACTATACATCAGCAATGCAAAACCAAGAAATTTTTTTTAGTTTGAACGTATTGCTGTTGCAGTCTTGAACTTGCGTGTATAATAATTCAAGAAACATTTGATGAATTTCTAAGGAATTTTGTATGATTAGTAAGAACATCATTGTCTAATAATTATTCCAGCTTAATATTATAACTTGTATGTAACTCATAAAATAAGAATTTTAAAGGCAAAATTTTAAAGGCGGTAACATATACATGCTGAAGACTCACCACCTTTACCCGGAATAAAACTTATAGAGCCTTTAAAACCATGAGATCTTCTACTTCCCCATACCTAGACCCAGATCGTCGCCCATAAGCTTTTCTGGATTTCAAAGTCAGAGTGGAAACCTTTCGTCAAAGGTGAACTATCCAGAAGGTCCCTGTGGGTGGAATTTATGCGGTGTTCACGGCGCTCCAAGAAATTTCTTGTAAGAGGTTCCTTGGATTGAAACCTAACTTTTACTATTTTTACTTTCCTTATATACATAATATGTATATAAGGAAAGTATTGCGACGGGGTCGAAAATTCGAATTCGAGTTTTCGACGGGAGGCACATTTCAAGCATCCCTGATCACGAATCAAACATTTTTGAGGTGATGTCTGTGTGTGTGTGTGTATGAAACTATGTGTGTGTGTGTGTGTGTCAGTGAGTCTGTGGAGACGATAACTCACGAACGAATGGATCGATTCGAATGAAATTTGATACAAAAATCACAATCCGGGAATACTGGAAGCCTATTGTTTTTAAACGCAATCAAATGTTCAGAACCCTCTTAAATTTTCGAGAGAAATTTTGAAAAAATCATCAAAAAATCAAAACCTTTAATAAAGTTACGCAAATAGAAATTTCTTATGTAAGTTTTCCTTGGAAAACAATTGTCATAAACTTTAGAACGTTAGCATGAACCGTTCGCGAGGTATTGCAGATTTTTCAAATAAATTTATCAAAAAATCCCATAAATAAAAAAAAATATTAACTGTTGAGAAACATGTTCAATTTTCATATGTAATATCATGCGATAAATTGGGTGACATCATTCTCGTAGATCTAGCTCGTTCCATTAATGAGAAAAGATACTTTGAGTAATACTTTTGTATTTGAACGACAACAGTCATTTATCTGCTATAAGATTAAAGTATTTCTCCGCCTATAACGCTTGACGAAAATTTGGCGACGAATTTGGCGGTAGATGGCCAACTTGGCGATTTTTTGAAATGTTGCCAAATTAACGAAAATCTCGCCAAATGGATAAAAATGACACTAAATCAATGAAAATGACGACAAATTGTCGAAAATAAGTAAAGAAAGAATATAAGTATCTACTATAAGAAAAACCTATTACTTTCCTTATGTATAAGGAAATAATGTATAAGGAAAGTATTGTGACGGGGTCGAAAATTCGAATTCGGGTTTTCGACGGGAGAGCACGTTTCAAGCATCCCTGATCACGAATCACACATTTTTGAAGTGATGTTTGTGTGTGTGTATGTGTGTGTGTGTGTGTGTGTGTGTGTCAGTGAGTCTGTGGAGACGATAACTGACGAACGAATGGACCGATTCGAACCAAATTTGGTACAAAAATCACAATCCGTAAACACTGGAAGCCTATTGTTTTTATACGTAATCGAATCTTCAGAACCTCCCTAAATTTTTGAATGAAATTTTGAAAAAATCGTCAAAAAATTAAAACCGCTAATAAAGTTACGCAAATAGACATTTCTTATGTAATTTTTCATTAGAAAACAATTGGCATAAATTTTAGAACGCTAATATGAACCGCTCTCGAGATATTGTGCATTTTTAAAAAAAATTATGAAAAAGTCACATAAAAAAAAAATTTCCTATTGAGAAACATGTTCACTTTTCATATGTAATACCATGCGATAAATTGAGTGACATCAGTCTCATGGATCTAGCTCGTTCCATTCATGAAAAAATATACTTTGAATAATACTTTTGTATTTGAACGGCAATAGTCATTTATCTGCTGTAAGAAAAACTGTTTTCTTAGTGCATAACGCTTGGCGAGATTTTGGCGACGAATTTGGCGAAATGTCGCCAACTTGGCGACTTTTTTGAAATGTTGCCAAATTAATGAAAATCTCGCCAAATGGATAAAAATTATGCTAAATCAATGAAAATGACGACTAATTGTCGAAAATTCAATATCTTGGAAAGAATATTAGTATCTACTATAAGAAAAACCTATTTTTTTACTGTAAAAGTAGTAAATTCATTACATTATATAAGGAAAGTCATGTGTTGCCCACAACAGATTTTTTTTTTTAATGTAAAACTATTAAATTCATTACATTATATAAGTAAAGTCATGTGTTGCCCACATCAGATTTTTTTTATCTTGCTGTAAAAAATCGCAAAGGATTCTTTACAGTGTAGCGGTAAAGCTAAGGATATGTTTACCAAACATTTAGTTCACCAATCTCCGATTACGCATGAGTCACTGGATCCATGAACCCACTTCAATGTTACTATGATGTTTTGAAATTTAAAATTGTTTTAAAAACAAACTCAAAATGTCTACCGCGTATTGGAAATCATAAAGAAACTAAAGCAGACTAAATCTAACAAAATTCTGTTCTGAAAATGTATTTAATAAAGCGTTTTAAATAGAGAGATACATAGTTTATCATTCAAGTTTGCTATATTGTATTCATTAAAACCTATAGAGGGTTCATAGAAAAGTCCATAAGAACCCCCAATAACTTTGTAAACAAAAGTTCCATCAAAGCTATCAAGCTCGATCTGGTAAAAAAAAATTGAAGCGACATGAGGACAGAATTTAAATAGTTTGCATAACCAACTCGGCAACAAAATGACACAAATAAAAATAAAGTCGTAGACCATTGTTTAACTAGAAGGAATCGACACCACAAACGAAGGACGCTTATACGGAAAGAAATGCCATACAGCCATACTTAATTGTTTGCTAGATGGGCAGCCACGCTACAATGTTGTTGAACGTTGTTGAACTATGTTTTGCAAAATACATACCTTCTTTGGTTTATTGTCGGTTCCTACTAATTAGACAATGCGCTATATGGCGTTTTCAGTTTATCCCGATTTGCGACCGAGTTCGCAATCCCAATCGTTTAATGCTCAGCTAAGAGTGCTGCAAACACTGTTATTCGATCAGGAATGGTCACTTCAATGTAGATGGACGTAACATGTACACTCATCGACACAAAGTTTTTGAAATACTTCAGGATTGTCCTACGAACACTGTTAAAAACTTTTATACATTATAATGCTCTAAAAAAATAATACTGAGCAATCTTAAATAATAAAAGGAAATGTCTGTGTGTCTGTGTGTCTTATACACTATACGTTCAGAGACCGCTCGTCGGAGACCTACGACATTTGACATTCGGAGACCCGGGGGGGGGGGACACGTGAAAACCGATTTTTAAAATTTTAATTATTTTTTTCGTTGTTATTTAATGTTTTATACGATTTCGATCGTTTTTTGCCTTTTTTGTCCTTTTTTCTCCCCGTTCTCCACGATTTTTCCTCCACGTCGTAGAAAAAACAAATCACACCACTGGAAAGAGCAGACAATTGCGAGTAATAATATATCGATTTCAAATCTCAATTTCAATTTCTAATATTTTTTAAAGATTTTAAAACAAAAGTCACTCAAGTGGCTCAAAAGTGGCTAAAAAAAAAACGATTTTTGGTTTTTAAATTCTCGCATAGTAAAAAGTACTCATAATTTCGACTAATAATTTACATTTTTATAATGCTCAAACATCTGACTTTCTTACAATCCCAATCTGGTCAAGAAATAATTAAAATTGGTCGCTGGATCGGAATTCTAAAGAAGTCATGATTTTAAAATTCATCGGCGGGCGAAAGAAGTTCCCCTTTCCCATCACCCGTTTCTCCCAAGCGCGCGTTTCAATGGCGCCGGTTTCTGTCTAGGTGAAGGGGACGTCACGGTTCTGAATATGCATAACGGTGGGTGGGACAATAAAAAACGGAATTAGTGTTTGCTTTCCGTTTCTCGCGCTTCCAGTTTTAAATGAATTAAGAGCTTAGCATACATATTGTCGAAATTATTATATTTATATTTTAAATAATGGAACGATATGGATTTTTTAAATGGATATTTTAATTTGTGGATATTTTAAATGGATATTTTAAATGGATATTTTAATTTGTGGATATTTTAAATGGATATTTTAATTTTATGGATATTTTAAATGATGGAACGATGGATATTATAATTTTATGGATATTTTAAATGATGGAACGATGGATATTTTAATTTTATGGCTATTTTAAATGATGGAACAATGGAACAATGGAATGAGGATGATGGAATTAAGAGCTTAGCATATCGTCATTTTAAATTGTAAATTAGCGCGCGGGAAGTTAGCGGTAGGCCAGGGTTCGATTCCCGCCTCTTCCAAAACTGCCGCCATGTTCACGCGGAGTACGATCACGATAAACATGTGGGTCCGAGAGTCCTTCCGAGAGGTTGGTGGTAGGGGAAGGAGGGCACGGTCCCTGTGGATGCCTCTCCCACTGGGTTACGTTCCAAATTGGGAGAATAAAAAGAATGTTATGGCGATTGTCGCGGAGAGAGAAGTAGCCCAGTGGTTAGTGCGCGGTAATTGCACTCCGTAGGCCCATGTTCGATTCCCGCCACTGCCAAAACTGTCGCCATGTTCACGCAGAGTACGATCACGTTAAACATGTGGGACCGTAAGTCCTTCCGAGAGGTTGGTGGTAGGGGAAGGAGGATACGGTCTAAATTGGGTGAATAAAAGTAAGTTATGGAGGTTGTCGCGGAGGGCAGAGTAGCCCAGTGGTTAGCGCGCGGGAATTGCACTCGGTAGGCCCGGGTTCGATTCCCAAAACTTCCGCCGTGTTCACTCGGAGTACGATCACATAAAAGATGTGGGTCCGTAAGTCCTTCCGAGAGGTTGGGGGTAGGGGAAGGAGGGTACGGTCCCTGTGGATGCCTCTCCCACTGGGTTCCGGTCTAAATTGGGTGAATAAAAAGAAAGTTATGGAGATTGTCGTGGAGTGCAAAGTATCCCAGTGGTTAGCCGGTGGGAGATGCACTCGGTAGGCTCGGGTTCGATTCCCGCAACAGCCAAAGCTGCCGCCGTGTTCACGCGGTGGCCGTCCAAATTGTTATCTTACACCTTTCTAGTAGATCTTTTTTGCGAGTTTGCCACGGTCAGAATTTTCAAGAGTAGCGAACAGGCTGGTCGCTAAAGGCAGCTAATTTTATTAATAAGCAATCATTAAATATACCTAGCATTATTTGCTTTAATCTGTATACTGCAATGGAACTTCTCTTAACGACCACGTTTATTGGGAGCGGAATTCAAAATCCACAGATGTGTTGTTAAGTTTCATTAAGCGACTACACGTATCCCTCTAAACGTCTAAATGGTCAGATACTTGATCAAATGATTATGCAAAAAGTTTTATCTATGTTGCGTTTCAGACATTTATCGACCATATCTGTACAAATCTGATCTTTACATTCCCAATTTCTATTTGTGTTCGCTGTTTTTACATTGTATTGTATACTTTTTATATATATTTATCTGTGTACCGCAGTTTTTATTCTCCCCAGGTGAAATTAAATTCAAGGATACACTTGAGAAAAAGCAACAGTGTTTCTGCCTCCATCAGGAATATAATATAATACTCGAACATTGAACTGGGACTCTGGGGAACAACTACACATACGTGATCCATTAGTAACGAAACGGTAGGTGGTGAACATCAACTTTATACATATACTACCTACTACTTGCTAAGTATTCTTTTTATTATTAGATTTTAATTTCTGTATGCTTTTATTCTCGCTGTCAAAATCGAGTAAAATGCCTTTAAAAACAAATGTGTTATATCTAGAGGAGTAAATTAAAGTTTTAAATGATCATGAAAAAGGGTAAATCCAATTTTATCTATATAGTAAAATTATCAAGTCATTATACATTTTATTTAATATTTTTTATAACTCAGATATGACGTTATTTTCATTCTAAAAGGCAATCTTATTTAACAACTCCTTACAGCAACCATGTACAGGGTGTCCCAAAAATGACTGACACATTTGAAAAATGCATTAAAAAAACAGAAAGCGATATAAATGTAACGTTTGCTGCATTGTACTTGGAAAACCAGGGAATTTCATTCAACCAATATTCAAATTTATTTACAAAGGTCACAAACAAATGGCGCTGCGGTTATGCGAGAGCTACAGGGACACGCATGCTATCAGATGGCCATTTTGTACTTTGCTCAGCATTCTGCTAGCGTGTGCTTCTCAGAGATTTCAAGTTGCTGTTGGGTTATTCGTTGAAAATGGGAATTCGTTGGAACAGCGGATATTTCTTGACCGGACCATTCCGGCTGAAATGTTTGCACAGGTGTCTGCGAATTTCGTTCTCAGACTGTTCAATGTTGTTGCTGCAAATGGTGGTCATTTTGAATACATCGTTTTGTAGTTTTTGCAACATGGACATACCTTGTATTAGTTTTTCCTTTTCAGCAGCGATATATGTTGGTGACCTTTGTAACAAATTTTGAATATTGTTTGAATAAAATTCCCTGGTTTCCCAAGTACAATGCAGCAAACGCTACATTTCTATCGACTTCTGTTTTTTTTAATGTATTTTTCAAATGTGTCAGTCATTTTTGGGACATCCTGTATATATGGACGTCAGGTAGTAATTTTAAAGTAGTATTGTACTAAACAGTATATAAATAATAAATACATAAATGTAAATAGTAATTATTTTAACAAATTAATGATAATAAATCTTGATTCCTATTACACTATAAACAGTTGATTAAATGTTTCAACTGATTTCAAAGGCAAAATTATACAACATAAATAGTTAATGCATTTAATCAACTCTTTATGCTGTTACTAACGAAGTATTTTTATTTTAAGATCATTTAATCGACCACTTAATTGTTTATATTGTCTCAATTATATTATTTACATTAAAATTTTATTTGCACTTTCGTCTTGTTGGATTTGTGCAACGCTTTGCAAATGATAGTGGGATTATAGAATCCAGAAACGGTCAAGGAGTTATCATAGCCAATTCCGCAATTAAATGATTGAGAATCAGAACAATAGATCAAGTTATATAACAGGATGACAAATCAATAGATCACAAAAGTCATTTTATTAAAAACATCCTTCAGATGTACATACAATCTTTAAAAAAGACAGAACGCTTTCGGGCATCATCATACCCTTCCTCAGTGGCGTTAAAGTAAGAAAAATTGCCAACATGGTTAAAAACAATCCACTACTAGCAAGTTGAATTTGCATATCCTAAAATTGACATTACCACAAAACATAATTTATGCATCCATACACCAGATTTACAAAATTACAAAATCAAGAAAATATATTGTCATAAGCCAGTTTAAACATCAAAATTAAATTTTATAAATTAAAGGCAACTTTATAAAGGTTTGATTCACATGTAATCGAGAACGAGTCGCCAAATATAACTTAAAACATGGACGGGGTCAAAATTACAAATAGAAGTGCAATATAGATAAATAAAATGGGATTCGTAGAGTAAAATAGACCGATGATTATTACAGCTGATTAAAAGAAAAGATTTTTCAAAAAGGTGTTGAAAATGATCATTAATTACTAATTCTGCAAGAGCAGTCAATTGCCTAACATTTTTAACGTTTCTAACATGTTCTGGCAAATGAATACCAACCGTATGTTTAGCGCTACCTATATAAAACTTATAAACTTTATTTAGGGAAACAGTCTAGTAGTATTAGAATAATTGTTTAAGGAATGGTAAATATACGTATAAATAACTGAAAACTTATGCTGAATAATAGGATTGGAACAATCATGAGGGGACAAAACAAATTACGAAACACACAAGTTGAGAAAGTAGAACAAATATTCATAACAAGAACATCAAGGAATGATAGTGTATCATTACATTCCTAATCATGAGTAAGCCGAAAGTAACCGAAGCAAATCAAGTGAATGCAATTGTTATAAACCAACACGAAACTATCATCCACATATCTGAACCAAAATTTAAAATCTCACAAATCGAGAAGTTTTTCTTCAAAATAATACATGGTGTCACATAGAATAGGTAACAAAAATTACTAGTGGATGACCCATGGCATTGGATTTTATAAACAATCTAATGGTCTCGTCAATGGTAACATTTTGATATCTATTCTATGTATGGGATATCGTGAACTTGTAAACTTCCGTGAACTCGTAAATTTTAAAATATTTCAGTGTGAAATTTATCTTGTGAAATCGATTTAATCTTGGTAGAATCGCAATATTTTTTAACGTATAATGTAAGACTCTCAAAACAATTGTTTCAAATAGAGAAGAAAAAGTTACAACAATCCTTATGATATCTGCGACAAAAATACTCTTTCAATATTTTCAACAAAATACAGAGGAAACTGGAATGATGTGTAAAGCACTGGTATCCATTCTCAGAAAATGAAAGTTTTCGAATAATTTTTTTTCTAAGAAAAATAATGTATACTTTCGCATATTTTTAATGCATTTTGTTCCGTACATTTTTAATGCATTTTATATATCTCTAAGTTACGTTATATATGAATTATAAAAAATATCTACTTTACTACTCATATAGGAATTTTAGTAAAAACTCGAAAATATATTGATACTTGTGCAATTTACCGACTCCCACATATGTAAAACCAAATAAAAATGGCACTTTCAGTATACGACTTCGCCCGTTGCGTGAGTTCTCACGATATTTCTGCATACAGCGTTAACAATTTCCTACGCAATGACATTTTCATTTCTATGTAAACATTTTGGATTTACACAATAAATAAGAAAATATAGCATACGTAAAAAATACCGGGCTACGAAGAAACTGGAGAGAAAACTGCTTTTGCGATAATATTATTTGTGATAACGTGATTTGGGTTCTTTCCATGTATTTTGGAATTACAATCCAAATATAGTTTTTTACTTTACTGGTTCTCGAATGAAATAAAATAATTCAGTTTTCTATCAATTAAGGGATACAGAATTCCGCATAATAGATTGTTTCATACACAGCCTACAATTGAACGAAAGAATTATACTCATTATGAATCCTCGCGTTTGAACAGCATTTTAAGCTACCTGATTACAGCTCTTCGATTCACTCCCTCGTAAAAAATCCCCGTAACACCCTTTCCTAATATTATACTGTAATTTTCTATTCATCTTACATAATAAAATATTATATTTATGCGTGTGTCTGTGCAATCTTTAGCGGAAAATTTATGCATCATACGACCATTAAATTTTGTACACAAGTACTTCAGGATACGAATAAGCTTACCTCATCGATATTATTTCATATTTTAACCCGGTATACAAATATATTCCTCAGTGACCCAAACCCTTGTGATTTGGTCACCACCTTTGTGAACAAATCATAGTGGTTTCTACTTGACACTATTGAAAAGGCCGAATAACGTTCTTTTTTCAACAATTTTTAAAATCAATTTCCGACATAGTTAAAAAGTGTTTATGACTTTGTCCATCCTGTCAGTCTGTCTGTCCGTTCGTACGATAACTGCTGTAAAAATGTCTTTATCAAAATGAAATTTTAGTATGTTGTTGAGACAGTCTGTGGGACATATGGGAATGAAGATGAATAATATCACCCAATTAGTTTTGGAATGAACCGAGGTTGAAAAAGTGAAATATATTGAATTCTATGGCACCGAATTTTTCAAACACTTTTTAAGCAAAGTTAAATTTCACAAATAGTTTCGAAAATTTAAGAAAATATTCAAATTATCTCATAAATTATATAAAAAAATTCAGTAAAATATGTTCGGCAGTTTTTTAATAAATATTAAAATAATAATTACACCAATACAACATGAAGAGATCACGCGACGACTATTATGGATTGTCGCCAACTTGGCGATTTTATTAAATGCTGCCAAACTGACGAAAATGTCGCAAATTGATAAAAAATAACGCTAAAGCAATGAAAATGGTGACTGATTGAAGAAAGTTCATTATCTCAGAAAGAACATATGAATAGACTATAAGGAATTTTAATTGTTGCCAAAGCTACAAAAATATCGCCAAATTTATAAAATGGGACGCCAAATGGGAAATAATGTTTCACAAATTCTTATTTCCTTCCATATGACGGGTATACATTCTAGTATCTAAGAAATGCTCGCCTTTTCGTTTGTCTGTAACACTTGGTGATGCATTTGGCGAACGGCGAATAATCTAGCAAAGTATCAACAGCATGGCGATATTTCGATCCAGATTGACGAAAATATCGTCAAAATTGCAAAAATGACGATTAAATAATTGTAACTGATGCCTAATTTGTGAATTAATTATTAAATTATTTTAATATATGGACTATATCGCTTATTGAGGATGCTATCAATGTTGATAATTGTTTATTTGGAGTTGCGCGAAATATAAGTTAATTGGGTACTTTGAAATAGTTTTACATGTTGTCATCCGGAAAATCGCCAAATGTACAATTCAACGTCAGAAACAAAGTATCTTGGATAGTATACATTATATTCTTACTGTAAAAGGAGAAAATTCATTGCATTGTATAAGGAAATTAATGTGCTGCTTACATCAGATTTTGTTCTGAGATTTTGTTCATCAGATTTTGCTCACATTTTGTTATATGCTGTTTTTAACAAAGATATTTTAACTTCATGCTATACCAGCAATTTGAGCTGAACTTATATGCTTATACATTTACATTAAACAATTTACTTGAAAGTGAATTTTTAAAGTTTTTGTTCACTAATTTGTTATTTTAAATATTTTTTAATGTTATTGGGCAACGCGAAATGCACATTTTTCAGATGTCTTAAGGCCACGCAAAACTCTAACCCGGACAACAAGCCTACAATATATCTTTTAACTTTTCAACCGACACCTCCTAAATATTTAGTGAATACACTTTTAAAATGTTTGATAAACCACTGCAGACACACTTACAAACATATTTTTATTATGTAGCATAACTATTCAGCATAAACTATTATATTTCAGCATAAACTATTATATGAGACCTGGTATGCAAAATAGAAACAGCCTGTTGGAATAATAAATAGATTAAAAGTCTCAGATGCGGATACAGAGATGACTAACTCATAAAGACATTACATGGGTAGATCAGAAGAAAATGACATTTATGAAGCGCCTTATATTGATATCTGCCCTTAGAGCAAACGTTTAATTGGCAATAACAATCTTTCATTTTCTGACAAAAAAAAAGTAATTGAAGGGATCCCATATTTTACACTTATAATAGGCTGATTATTTATTTTCACTTTTAATGTGATTTATATTTAACTTATTATTCCGTCATTAAATTTCACTCCTTTTAAAATAGCGTAAGACAAAACATATATTTTCATAGTCAAGATTCGCTCATTAAATATACCTACACATTAGCGTAAAATTTTTGCAGGAATCTTAAAAAAATCCGTATCATCCCTATACATTTTAATTACCTTGTATCGCAGCGCCACGAGCGCAAGATGAATGTTCAAGAAAACTATTTTGAACAGTCAATTGGGCGTACTTGTAGCGTCTACACTGGGAAAATGCGGAGCTTAGAAAACGAATTCAGAAACCAACAGAGATATCAAAAACGTTCATTTCAAAATGAAACAGCGGTGTTTAATTAGTACAGAACGATACTTGACTCAATGGTCAAGCACCTGACTGAATTTACGTTACGCAGTGAATTTACTTTTTTTACAGTGAAAAAAAGATAAGAGATCCATGACACAATATTTATAACGTTAAATTATACATTTGGCGCTTTATCGCATGTAAAAGTAATTCGTAACCAATTAACTTATATTTCACACAACGCAATCTCTTATCAATGTTGATAACATCCTCAATAATCAATATAGCCCATATATTAAAATAGTTATTAAATTCATACATTAGGCTTCATTTTCATTAATTTGGAGCTAAATGTATATTTAAATATTACAAACAAACGGAGAGAATAGCATTTCTTATATACTATAAAGTATGTCCGTCATATGAAAGAATTAAATATTTGCAAAATATTGCCTCCCATATAGCGTCATTTTTATCAATTTAGCAACATTTTATCAATTTGGCGGGATTTTTTAAATTTGGCAACATTTTACTTAGCATTTTTTGGGGGGATTCTGAACATTCGATTGCGTTTATAAACAATGGGATTCCAGTATTAACGGATTGCAATTTTTGTAACAAATTTCGTTCGAATCGCTCCATTCTTTCGTGAGATATCGCTCCATTCGTTCGTGAGATATCGTCTCCACAGACTCACTGACACACACACACAGAAACATCACCGCAAAAACATATAATATGTGTTCAGGGTTGCCTGAAATGTACTCTCCCGTCAGAGCTCGAATTCGAATTTTCGACCCCGTCATAATACTTTCCTTGTACATTATAATATGTATATAAGAAAAGTAGAAATTACAGAAAAACCATGTGAAAGTAGCAAACATTTATACGTATACCATCGCAATGACTTCGGTATAAAAACTCCATCTCGAATAGAAAATAGTATCACAGGCGTTGCAGAATTATAAGCTCTGGCGATGCATTGCTTTACCAATCTTGCTTTTACGAAGTATCATTATGGATTTATTATATATCACTCTTATTTTATAATTGAATATTTTGGACAATCTATGTTGTTTCCTGAGATGGTTTTCTTAAATTCCGTAATTCTCTACTAGGGGGACTGGGAATACATCCATTCGACAAGACGTGGTCACTTTCTTATAGATATACGTTACTTCTATGGAACTACGATACACGATTTTTTATTTATCGGGATTTACTGACTCGCCTAAGAACCTATAAATTATTGCACTTAACTATCTGAAATTATATAGCAAAAAATAAATTCTATATTACATTCCCGGAACACATTGTCAGATATATCGCATGAACTATGCTAAATACCTTAATATGTGTGTAGCAGCAGACGACCCTGCTCCTGCCAAAAGACATCGATCGAAGATGATAGGATACCCGAATTATGAGTTCGGAGTTGAAGCTAGCTTTTGCTCTAATGTTATAATGTCGCTCTTGTAAGAACCAGGTCCCTTGTTCGGGCCTGGCACTATCTATCCGCTACAATGATGACTGAACGTTTGAAACACGCAACCGTCTCTCTCCAACGATCTCACATTTTAACAGGAGATGGCAGCACCATACGGAGCCAGAGGCCCTACCACTCTCTTCCTGGCTGACCACGACTAACGTCACGTCCGAGGTATGACCCGCCTCCCGGCCATTCATTCCCTCGACTGAGTTTCGGATGGGGACACGTGGGGGTTTTCTGGGTGGCCCCCTCCTCACCCAAATTTGACCGGGACTTCTCATCAGGTGGGGGAGTGCATGGCAGCCGACGGCTCTGCTCCTGTCAAAAGACATCGATGACAGATGCTAGGATACCCGAATTATGAATTCGGAGTTGAAGCTAGCTTTTGCTCTAATTTTATAATGTCGGTCTTGGCTAATGTTCGGGCCTGACACCATTTATCCGCTACACGTGTATTGAATTGAAAAAAAACTATATAAATGACACTGAACAACAATTTTCGACTAATTGTGTGTAGCTGATATTAAGCCAAGTTACCTATATGCTTTTTAGCCTGCTGAGAATATTTATTTATTACCCAGGCCGTAAAGCTAATCCAAAGGGCGTAGAGCAGTTACAAGGGACGACAGGAAAAAAAAAATCACTATGAAACAACACATAGACATACGTGCATAGACAGTATACATAGACATACAAAACGTTAGTGAATACGATACAAATAAATAAACTGATATAAAATGTAGAATATAATTTTGAATAAAAGGAAATGATTGAAAATTAATTCTTTTGAAAAAGGAACGATAAGACAAGAATATGCAAACAAAGCGATAAGCAATGCGAAATTTTAAATCAATGTTCCATTGATGAGAAGACAATTCAAAGCTTAGGCAACCCGTAAAAGGAATTAATCCCATGACAAATATTTTTTGTAATAAGGTTGCCATTTTTAAGTCTGTTAATAGATTTTTATTTCTATTAATAATTGCCAACCTTATTTCTATTTTATTCCTGCGAATTTTATTTCTATTAATAATTGCGAACTATAATGATTGAATAGCAGGAGATTGTTTAGATAAATGAAAATGTTTAGTATAGATAAAAGAAAAAATGTACTGGCTAATATCTCCAAAATGATTGCGAGTTTAATTAAAATCCTGATGAAAATAAATATGGTTGTTAAAGTACCAGATTAGCTTTAGTTATTGAAAAACAGTAAAACAAGTTTTACTCATCTGCACATTATAATCCACGCCGCTTGGCTTGTCACTTGTAATGCTTTTTTAACACTTTCCAACATAGTTGAAAAGTGTTTATGACTTTGTTCATTCTGTCTGTCTGTCTGTCTGCCCGTTCGCATGATAACTGCCGTAAAAATGATTTTATCAAAATGATATTTTATTATGTTGTTGAGACGGTCTGTGGGATATATGGGAATGTAAATGAATAATATCACCCGATTAGTTTTGAATAGAATCCGGTTTAAAAAGTAAATTACATTGAATCCTATGGGATCTAATTTTTCAAAATTTTTTGAAAAGAACTTAAAATTCACAAATTGCTCCCAAAAAATTTGGAAATATGCAAATTATTCCGTAAAATATATGAAATAAATTTCAGCAAAATATGTTCGGTAGTTTTTCATATAAAAATTTAAACATTAATGACACCCATATTGTATGAAGTGATCACGTGACTCAATTCAAAATAAAATATGGTGTCAATCTTTTCTTCACAGTGTAAAAACCGTGATTTTTAAAGCCCCTTTAAATTCATATTTAGTGTTGCATCCGTCCTATAACCGCTTTATTTTTGTGTATTTTCTATGCATCTATATTCTGCGCCCACGCAATTACAGTATGTTTGAGTTTAAATGATCGTCAAGTTTTGATTATTTCTACAACGAAGTCTATTTTTTCATGGAAAAATTATTTAACTCTGGAGTCTAGAATGAGTGATATGGATGAAATATGCATTGCTTTTACATAGAGAGCCAGACGATTTATATTTCGATGATGTCATTTGAATAAAGTTCATTTTTCCCATGAAGTTTTAAGTTTTCAAATATAATAAATTACTGCAATACTGTGATAATTTAAAATATATCAGCGCGGAATGTATCACATTTCAGACATCGTTAAATAAAATTGCATTTCATTTGAAGCGTTCATAATCCTTGAAGTGTTTCATAATCAATGCTTTATGCATAATTGATCTTTCCTGTTTATATCTTCTGTTATAAGAGTTCAACAATAGTTTACAAGTACTGCTTCGTTTTATTTACCCCGGTACTTTATTTCGATTCGATGTGTGTGTGGCGTATAAAAAGTTTAAGAACAGATATATCATTGAAATTGCTAAAGAAAATATGACCACAAAAACTCACCAATTTATTTTCTGTGTTTCAAGGTGTTATCTGAAATTCAAATTGATTAATAGACATACATTTCACTTTCAGCACAAATAAAATATATTGTTGGTCAAATCGACATTAATTAAAATATTATTTATGTTGAACGGGATTTACGATGCAAAACTCTGATCAAATTTATACCGGAACATATAGGGCCGTGAATCTTTTACATTGTTTTTTCACTGTGAAAGAGGTAAATTCATTGCATTATATAAGAAAAAAAAAACATTGCAATATATAAGTCATAGCTGCTTCAGGTACGCCCTTCGCAGCTAGGCCCTCCGGGCAGCGTCTGGGAATGTGATTATTAGTTGTCCACAATTGATGTACAGTCAATATGTACAGTTTGAACGGGAAAACTCTTAAGCGCTAGGCAACAATGCAAATATTAACAAATTAAATGATGTTCTCCTAATTTGTTAGGTTTTACCGCAATGCTTGCTTGTAAACCACAAATTTTGATTTTCCTCTCGGAGCTAAAACATAGAAATTTTGTTCCTACTCTTGAGCATGCCACATACAATTGGCCATGAGAGAAGTTAGAATATTATAAATTCATGACTGCAAACTTAAAGGGTTGTCCTTGAGCTTTATTGATGGCCATGGCAAATGCCAGTCTAACTGGGTACTGGACTCGTTTGAAGCTAAATGGTAGGTCGGTTGGTATCAAAGGTATGCGAAGTATGAATATGTCCTCTCCGTTTGCCTTTCCCGTTAATACAGTGCTTTCTATGACATTTGGTAAAATATTTTTGACACAGAGCCGTGTTCCATTACATATTTTTGGTGGGTCCAGATTCCGCAGAAGCATTATTGGTGACCCTCTCCTTAACTTCAAGATATGAGAAGACATTCCAGGTGGCTCAAGGTAGTTCAGAAATTCCAGCTGGTAATTAACTGCATCATCGGTGTTCACTGCAGAGTCAAATGACTTGTCATGTTATAAATGCTGATAATTAAATAACCATTAATCCTCACAAAATGCTGATAATTAAATAACCATTTTGATTTCTTAATACTTTTCGTTTTTGAGTAAGCCTGTAAAAAATAAATCATGGTGATAGAGCTTTCATTTAAATTCAAATTTCAAACCTGCGATTTTCAAAAGTGACTAATACGTTCAATAAACTCCCACAAAACTCAGGCATTTAATTGACTTTCGTGTTTTAAACCAACGATATCCAACCTTTTTCGTTGGGAATCATAGAGTTAGAAAGCAGAATTCCTAGGAGAAAGTTTCGTTTTCCATTAATAGGAGTATCGCGACAACCCCTGGTCTTAGAAACTCGAAACTTGCACTAAATTCATGGAGTGATATTTTAACTCACAAAATTTCATTAAATTCGGTGCATCTGTTTGTTCTCCCGTGATGATGAGACAACCGAAAGTTTCGTTTTCCACTAATATCTCCAGAACGTCTGACTGTAGAAACTTGAAACATAGACTAAATTTTAAGTGAGGCTATTTCTGGACTACCCACTAAATTTTATCAAATGATATTCAGTCGTTCTCCCGTTATGTTGGATTATAATGTATAAGGAAAGTAATGTGATGGAGTCGAAAATTTGAATTCGAGTTTTCGACGCGAGAGCACGTTTCAAGCATCCCTGATCACGAATCGAACATTTTTGTAGTGATGTCTGCGTGTGTGTGTGAAAATATGTGTGTGTGTGTGTGTGTGAAAGTATGTGTGTGAGTGTGTGTGTGTGTGTGAAAGTATGTGTGTGTGTGTGTGAAAGTATGTGTGTGTGTGTGTGAAAGTATGTGTGTGTGTGTGTGAAAGTATGTGTGTGTGTGTGTGTGTGTGTGTGTGTGTGTGAAAGTGCGTGTTCAAATCTATATATTGTACGGTTATATATTCCAATGCACGGGTATAATCTTCTAACCTACGAAAATATAAGTAATATGGGTATATTTTCTAATCCACGAGAAAATAAGTAGTACGAGGTATAACTTTTAATACAATATCTAAAAATATCACCAAATCGATAAAATTGTTGTTAAATTGATAAATATGACTGCAAATCAATGAAATTAATTACGTTTCGAAACATAATAGTACTGTAATGATGTTTCGGTAACTTCAGTGCAGCAGTGAATTTAGTGACTTTTTAAAATGCCGTCAAATTAACGAAAATGTTGCCAAATGGATAAGATGATACTAAATTAATAAAAATGACGCCTAATTGATGACATTTTTATATTTTGCAAAATTAAGTTCAATTTCCTTGATAATCTCTTTCGCTTCGTGGTAGTTGAATAATAGTTTTTATAAATTTGTTTACAAGCGGGATCAAGACGTTTTATAATTCAGATATGCCTGCGAAGTTAATTTTGTATAGCGAGAACAGAGATTATTATTTGCATCTTGTTTTGAGAGTTAAGATAAATATTTTAATAAAATCTTTAGATCAACAATGTTATTTAAAATATTATAGGAATGTGCACATAATTGTGAAGTTTTAATTTCTTTATATTATACATTCTGGGCGAAAAACGGGTATACTGCTAGCTATATATAAAATGCTACATTGTTCACCTTTGGTGCACCTCATGGGGCATGGTCACTTTGTCCAGACGTATTAGAACTTTCTACTTGAAAACTGCACGCAACACATTTTTAAGAGCACTTTCTCTTTCCACATTTTCAGGTTAAGATCAAGAGTCAACGCGATTGCCTTCACATTGTCACGACAACGAGAGTCAAAGATGACGTCAAATGTCGGAGTCCAAATTCGAAGTGATAGAACGAACTTTTTCAAATATGTTGCTTGGAGGTACTCTGTGGACTCTCCCTTGTTTCCCTTTGGCTCTCCGTGATCCGCTTACCCATTAGCTCCAGTCATGTGGGTGGAGCTTAAGTCGAGCTACATTGGAGAAACTCACATAGCCCCTGTGTCCTTCCTTGCGTACATGAAACCCACGTGCCACGAAGTCATAATTAACTTTCTTGACCATAAATGACTGTCCTCCCTATCATAAAAACAGGCGTTTTCGTATCTGAGACTTGTGCTACTCACTTGCCTTTTCTACTTTTAGAACCTGTGATGCCTTTTATTAGCATTGTATCAAACCTTTTATTAGCACTGTATCATACGATGTAAATAATGTTTTTATCGCAAATGAACCGATTAGTAAGGAAATAGCTCAAAATTGCAATTAAACATAAAATAACTCAAGAACTAACTCGAATTATGGAAACATTTTCCGAGATGTTTTGAGACCTAACTTGAACTATAACTTTACCGAATGCCTTAGTTGTGAATTGCTAATATTTTTCGCTGTGCAACAAACATACAAAAAGATATCTTCTTTTACTAAGATGTATGTATTATAGGGAAAGTATTAAATACCGGTATCAAATGATAGTTGTGATCAGAATTTCTACTGTGATCTAAAATCTAAAATAGGAATTAGAAGGGCCTTGCAATCTGCAACAACTAAAAAGAAAATAGTGCAACACTATCAACACTGTTACACTAACAACATAGTGACGACAGCCGAAGATCTACTATTCAAATTCCGATCGGGATATGATTTCTTCAAAATTCCTTTAAAGTTATACACAATGATATTTCTTAAAAAAAATTATGTTTCGCTTCAGGAATTCTTTTGATAGGGACGAGATACATAGCGTCGTTACACATCATTGCAACTTCGATATCGAAGTAGTGTATTTTTATATAACTATATGCTATTAAAATAAAGAATATTTTCGGTGGGCGATATCATCATGAATTTCTAAACTTTGTACTGGATTTTATTCTGCAATGGTTACATTACACTATACGGGAAAAAAGTATTGTGATCTCCAAGGAGCAAAATCGATATCAGTATTCAAACAGAACTACGCTTTGAAGTTTCATTCGATCAGAAACTTTCGAAATACTGTTCGATATATTTCAGCAGCGCGATGTGATCAAGAAGAGAAAGTTATTCTAGTTACTTTCTCATATAGTTTAGAGAAATAAAGTATTGTTTTCCCCAAAGTAATTCATATTCAAAAGTATGAGAAGAAAGTATATTTTAGGACATGTAGAACGTGTTTCAATTACTGTCGGAAAGATTTTCGCTCATGTGACTACATGTAATCATCTAACGTACTTAATGTGGTTTCTCTACCCAGTTCCTTTAGAAGTCCCAGCGTTCCCTAGAAGGTTAAATATTTGCACATTTATAGTACCGACTACGGTACAGAAACATACGGGGACTTCCCTGATTTGCTTCCCTGGAAGGGAAAAAAATAGAATATACTTTTCAAACCCTCTTCAAGATCCCTATTAACTTAAAAGGCTGAATCTTTGCACATATATGGTATCAACTACAGTACAGAGAACTAGGGAGAATTTCCTCGACTTATTCCCCCGGTTGTGAAGCAATTAGGGGGTGCCTGGTAAAGGTTTTTCAAACATTCTAAAAGTTCTCTGTTAACTTAAAAGGCTGAATATTTGCACACTTATAATATCAGCCCGGTGGTTTGCGCGCTGGATTTGTACGCTGCCACAACTGCCGTCGTGTTCATGCGGAGTACGATCACGCTAAACATGTGGGTCCGTAAGTCCTTCCGAGAGGTTGGTAGTAGGGAAAGGAGGGTACGGTCCCTGTGAATGCCTCCCCCACTGGGTTGCGGTCTAAATTGGGTGACACTTCTCGGCCGTCCAAGCGGTTACTTTACACCTTTCTGGTAGGTCGGACCCTCTGGGTCTCAACAACAGCACTTATAATGTCGGCCATCGGACAGAACTTAACGTAGCCGGATTTTCGATTTACCACCCGTAGGTGGCGATAATATGTTTTTATGAAAATTATTTTGAGAACCTCTGAAAGCTCACGTGATTAAAATGGCTGCATCTTTGCATACTTATAGTATCGAAGATCTGACAGACCTTAAGTAGCCGGCTTTCGATTAACCCCTAGGGAGCAGATAAAAGGATATTTCGAAAATTATTTACAGACCTTCCTAAAGCACCCAGAATGCTGAATATCTGCTGTAATTATAGTGCCGTTGGCCGAAAAGAACCCATGCTGATCGGATATTCAATATTAGCCTGCCTGGGACAGGGATTATTGGCTTATTAAATGCCTGATATTAGTAGACCATTAAGCAGACCTGCAGTGCTTTAGAAAGCCGAATCTTTCTACACTTATAGTATCAATCACTGGACTGAACCTAACGAAGATGGATTTTCGGATTTTCTCCTGGAGTGTGCAAAATGGGGAAGATGGATAAAATCTCCCGAAGCCCCCACCAAAGTCTTAAAAGTCTGAAACTCGACCATGGAGCAGAGACTAATTAGATCCATTTAGACAATTAGTCTGGCCTATAATTACCATGCATTCGTAAACAAAATAGAAATTTGTAAAAATAGGTTGAAGTATAATTTTTAAGAGTGCTAATTTCCATGTCTTTGAAAATCTGAAATACTAGTCTCTATAATAATTATTTAATGTGTTTTTATCTTTCCAGATCCTCTATAAGACACCCCCCCTCTCTGGTGATCCAGAAGACTGGATATTTACCGCTTATAGTAAAGACCACAGTACAGAACCTAACGGAGCCGAATTTTTGGTTCTTTCTAACAGGGGACGGATAAATGGACTTGTATAGGGTCAAAACTATTTCTCGGGGCTAATCCTCACTCGACCTAAATCAGTTTTGTTAATCCGGCATTCAGGTTTTTGATTCTATCACTTATTCCCACTTTAAACATACTACGTAATGCTGTAAAAATACGAATAGTAGCAGAATTGTATTTTTCTAATGTTACTTCACAGGTGTTCCTTGGCGAAATTGCTTTTTGCATGTAATTGACACATCACGTGCGAAAGCGAAATTTATAAAATTTCGTTCAAAATATACAAAATAGTATTACTTATTCTTACAAGTAAAACTTTTCCGCGGGAGAAAGTTTTGGTTTCTGAGTGTATAACTCAGTTTTACGCATTATAGTAACCTTCCAATGTAGATATAATACTTTTTTCTGCAAAGTTATGCTACCCATAAGAAATAAAGTATATTCTTCGTGCTGGATATCATCAGGAATATGTTTACACTTCTTTTAGGTATTTTGCAGCAATGATTTTTTATTTTTCTTTAGTTATATCTCTATGTTAGAAAAAAACTCTCTGCAGACGCCCTCGCTGAGAGTTTAGAATACTGTGTCATGTGTCCCCTTCTAAAAATTTCAGAATGTATTTTACGATTATAGAATGAACATTTTATTTTTTGCCAAACTTTTCTTTATTTATCATCAAAATCTAACGTTTCATTGTCAAAACCGTTGCTGCCATTTCAAAATAACAATATTTAAATAATTTAAACAATTAAACTTAAATTTATTATTAAGAGTTTTAGTACTGAAGTGATTGTTGAGAGTTTTGTTTTGCGTATCCTTCAGGCATACCTACGGGGGGGGGGGGTTGCAAAGCCCCCCTTGGAGATATTTTATGTTAACCAAGTTTCTATTTATGTAACATTATTTAGATATATTTGTATAAAGCAAATAAAAAATTTGCCCCACCTAAAGTTTCATTTGCCCTGCTAAAGTCTCATTCCAGCCCCCCTCCTTCGGCCAAAAAGTCTTGAAACAAACATTGTTTCGTTATTGCTGGGTATCGTTAACGTTATGCATTAAATACCTTATTGAATGTAATAGAAGATTACATATTCATACTTCGTGGGTGTTGTGAAAGAGCTCGCGAAGAGGGGTTGAAGAGTGTCATCAAACAATAGACGGACAACCCAAGGCCGTAATACGACTATGTAGCAGGTAGCATGACTGGGCCCGCAAAGCGAGCGCTGTCGATTAGTTTGCAGCAGCGAGCAAGGGACGGAGTTCTCAAATTCCGGGGATTGCTGAGTGTCAGCAATCTGGGTCATATTAGCAGTATGTGTGCTTACGGTTACTTCTGGTACGGGTAAAATGGTTTCATTGGTTGGTGAACATCAACTAACACTCTACGCCGAATAGAGGACGCAGCTAGTTAAAATAAGCAAGATAAACATTATCGGGATTAATACGCAAGAACCTAAACAAAGTAAGAAGGCAATAAAACAAGTAATTATATTATAATAAGTAAAATTACAATATTCAGTTGCTTCGAAGATACGTTGGCTCGCGTATTTTTTGTTGTTTGCGGGAGAATACGCGGATAATATTTTTTATGAGGTTACGTGCTTTTGAATATGTGGCGCGAGAGTCTCTAATTGACTTAAATTTGACCCGTGGTTCAAAAAAGGGTTGAAGACCACTAATCTGTAGTAATGTGACAGTTTTCAACCAAATAAAAGAATTGCAGCGCTTCTAGTGGATAATTTAGAAGGTAATTATAAAAACCTCGGAAACAAAGCGAAATAAAAGAAAAAACCAATTCTAACCAAAGTTGTAGAGCATTATCTAGTGGATAGGAATCGACAATGAAATTGTGAAAGAAAGCAATTATCTGGCACAATATAATTTTTCGCAAATTTCTGTCTTATTCAACAGTGCTAAAATAAGCAACACTTAAATACAAAGAAATTTAATGTACAGCTTGCTCGGTCAGCAACAATAAAAATTTAGATTTCAGGAAGAACATTGCCATGTACTTTCACAAGCATTGCAGGAATAACTGCGCTATAGGTTCTGATGACACGACTTTTGGATAGCTATTAATTTTTCCATGTATGAGTTCCATTCATTCATTGTGTCTATTCTTACTAATTAGACAACGCTCAACAACTTCGAAATTGGTCCTTTTCGTTATCTTCGCTTGTTGGCGAGTTCTCGTTACTAACTTCTTAAACTCATCACTGTGGGCACTGCAATAACATTCCCTGCAATACATGGTAATGCATAGTACTCGAGTTTTCCTCGGATCTTTCAAATACTCTAGAATCTGAAAAAACAATTTTTACGTAACCTATCTCACACATACATACATACATACATATATACATACATTTGTGTATCTGTCTCTCTGTACAATGTATGTATGCACTCTAACTCAAAAACAAATTGACAAGATTTCATAGAATTTTATAGTAAGTCCCTTGCGGATTATACTGGTATTGATTACATTTTGGTGCGATTCCAGGTAAAAGAACCTGTCTTTTTTTGCGAAATAGCCCGCAAAAATCGTATGTATTTACACTAGCTGAATACTAATGGACCAAATTTTGCAAAAATTGGTAGATAAGTCACCTATGGGTTACCCTAGTGTCGATTAGATTTTGATACGATTTGGTAAAATATTATCTTACCTGTTTTTTCGAAATGACTAGCGAAAATCGACAAAATATACAATGAAACACTACGTATGCTCAAATGGAATGACTAAATACTAGAGTAAGACGGACCGCATTACTTCAGAAATAGTTATTCTCAAAATATATTATATTTTTCTCATTTTTACTAAACCGACTTTGAAAATACGACCAGTTACTAAATGAAAACTAAAAGCGAATTAAACGTGCAAATTCAGTGTAATTTCAAATAATTATTTTCTGCAATTAAACTCAATTCAATGAATGATTAAAGAAATGAAGAGAAATTGAATTTGACTATGTATTGAAAGTCATGCGCTACTCACATCATACTTTAGCTGATGGAGCACAGTCATATTTCTATAGTATAATTTCTACAGTCAGGACATCTCAGTCCGACGATATTTGGGTACTTCAGAACTATCATACGAACCTCGAATAAAACAAAAAATTTCCCTTCTTGGTTAATTTGATTACTTATTTTATTTTCCCAAGTCGATTTGATATTGTCTTTGATTTGGTAACATATAAAAAAGTCGCCAAGTTGGCGAAATTCCGCCAAATTCGCCGCCAAAATCTCGCTAAGCGGTATGCTAGGAGGAATACTATATTCTTCAGATAAATGACTATTGGCGTTTAAATACAAAAGTATTACTTAAAGTATCTTTTTTCAGGAATGGCATGAGCTAGATCCACGAGAATGACGTCACCAAATGTATATTACATATGAAATGTTATTACATAAGAAAAGTGAACATATGTCTCGATAGGAAATATTTTTTTTATTTTATATAATTGTTTGATAATTTATTTTTAAAAATGCGCGATATCTCGAGAGCAGCTAATGCTAGCGTTCTAAAATTGGTTTTAATCGCTGTCTAATGAAAAATTACATAAGAAATGTCTATTTGCGCAATTTTATTAGAGATTTTGATTTTTTGATGATTTTTTCAAAATTTCACTCGAAAATTTAGGGGCGTTCTGAACATTCGATTGCGTATAAAAACAATAGGCTTCCAGTATTCACAAAGTGTTATTTTTGAACCAAATTTCTTTCGATTTAGTCCATTCGTTCGCCAGTTATCGTCTCCACAGACTCACTGACACACACACACACACACAAATATCACCTCAAAAATGTTCGATTTGTGTTCAGGGATGCTTGAAACGTGCTCTTCCGTCGAAAACACGAATTCGAATTTTCGACCCCGTCACAATACTTTCCTTATACATTATTTTATATAAGGAAAGTAAAAATATAACGGCGGTAGGTATCACCTATCTATTCTGTATCCCGATTTAACTACTTACGGTGTATTAATTGAAAAAAAAGGAAAATAAGTTCAATTAATCCTGCATTCTATAATTCATGCGTTTATCCCTATATTACCTATATATGAAGATCAATCCGCCTGACGGATTTTATATAGTCCGGCGATTTCTGAGAATTGTTATTTGTAAGAGGGATAATTATAATTTTGTTTTGCTTTTTCTGACATGAAACATAATTTTCACAGCCAGGTTAAGCTTTTGTTACAGTTGTATAATTGACTGTGTGATTATTTCTTCGTTTTCAAGACATAAATCCCAATTGTATTTGCCAGTTTAGGATCCTCTTGTCATATTTATGTAACCAGAAGGATAATTGTATAGGTATTTCTTACTTTTCGTGACATGGAACGTAATTTGAGTTGCCACTGGAGTTCATCTTGTCACTATTATATTCTTATCGTGCAATAGCACGATAAGAAGGATCAGTGTAATAATTTTTTTCATTTGCCAGTTTAAATTTCTCTTATCACGTTTACTGGATCAAAAGGATAGCTGCATAATTACATCTGGTTCTTTAAAGATATAAATCCCGCTTTTAGTTATAATTTTTGGAATGTAATAGTATTAACAATTTAAGAGATGAAATGTTCTTATAATTTATTTTTAAAAGTACGTAAATTGCTGTATTCTTTATTCTTGAAAACACATGCAAGATAAAACAGAAACACCAAATTTCGAAAGAAGTTCAAATTAAATTTAACACTCTATTAAAATTGTGAGATCAGCATACATTTAAACAGGTTTATATGTGAAAGATTTATGATTTGAACAAGAATACAAAGGGCCCAGACGGGTAGACGCTAATATACAGCAGCCCTGACCCGAGATGTCAGGAAAGCCATATGGTTAAAGCCGGGAACAGATGGCTAAAGCTGAAACTATGGGATTGATTCAAAGTTCAAATGAGGAAAATGTGTTTTCGCATCGCCCTGAGGTCAACCAATGATCGCCGAAGAGGCGTATCTAGACCTCAGGCAAAAATTGGTGGCAACAGGCAGAAGGATGATGAAAACATAAACATGAGACGAGATAAATAAAGTTACACACAACCTCAGACGATTTTGCATAAGTTCCACACAGTCTCAAGCAGCCCCTTCCCGGTCGTCCAATTTGTTGCTCTAAGTCCTCT
The DNA here is from genome assembly GCA_951213105.1 of Amaurobius ferox. Classification (NCBI taxonomy): domain Eukaryota; kingdom Metazoa; phylum Arthropoda; class Arachnida; order Araneae; family Amaurobiidae; genus Amaurobius; species Amaurobius ferox. The sequence goes on along the minus strand of OX578139.1, from coordinate 95,974,691 downwards.
GGACGAGCCGGACGGCTTGGGGCTTTCACAGTCTCAGGCAGCCGGCCGTCCAAACTGTTGCTCTTAGTCCTCTGGACGAGTCGGACGGTCTGGGCCTTCTACAGTCTCAGGCAGGATTCGTATATGGAATGAAGTTCCCCACAGAGACATGGAGAAGGTGCCGCATGCAAGATGAGAGTGCAGTACTAAGTGCACACAGAGTCGTAGAAATGGTGAAACAGACAAGTTTCGATGATCAATCCAATGCACAACAAGAGTGTGCGTTAGCAGTTAGTATACTGATGAAAGGTGGTTCAACAACAAATGGCCCACAAACGCCTAAAGACAGCAAGAAGGTATGTGCTTATTAGCATGTATAAAATGTCGTAATCAGTTTAAATGGGTGAAATTAATTGTGTAGTATTATGTTCGTTTTATTCCAAGAACTCGCACTAAAGATTTAATGATGGGTTGTTAGCCGCATTTCAAAGTATCAGCGGAATGTGTTAACTAAATATTTTTATTTTGTTTCGTTATGTGCATCACACAAATTTCTAAGTATTACAGTAAAATAAATTTTGTAGATTACTCACAAACAAAGAACTTTATCATGGAAATCTGGGACATAATGCAATTACAAAAAACATTGTTCTATTCTCAGAACAACCTAAATTGTTTCATAATTTTTGAAACCAAGAATGACAACTTCTGTTTACACGCCATTGCAATTACAATATCGAAATAATATATTCGTTCAAAAAGTCAACCATAATGGAACGGAACATTTTGAAAAAAAAGAAAATAATCCATATCATCACGGATTTTTGAAATTTCAAAATATTTTACTGCAATAGATTTTGCTCTTTTACAATAATATTGTAGAGCTGCGCAAGTATACTAATACTTATGCATTGAAGTTTGATTAAAGGTTAGAATTACATGAGCAGAAAAACATCATGACTGCTAACCGCGAACTAACAGGTAGAGGTAAGTAGAAAAAGTTGGCTTATCGTCAGGCGATCTCAGCACTGTATAACACGCATTTCAGACCCCTCCTGAATGGTTATATTTTAACTCAGAATTCCAGACCTACCCGTATTACAGAAAATAAACGAAATAAAATACTTAATATAATCCTAAATACTTAGAAAATGTTTGCAATTTATTAGTCCCTTATGGTTTAGTTAACAAGTCTGCAGTAATTTGATCAATGGGGGATACCTTAGCTTAAATATTTTTCTGGAGAAAATTCTTAACAAAGTGGTATCTGGTATTCATATGTTTACTGCACATGTCATTCTTTATCATTCTATACATGTCTTGATGGAAAATATAGTGTATTTCATTTTCATGAAAGATCTTCATTAGTCTCCACTTCCTTGGCGGTTCTAGGGAGAACAATAAATTCTGCTTCCGTCAAGGGCAAAATCACACTAGATTGTTTATAGCTGATTCGTGTTATGGTTTTCCCCCTGGTATTTAAAAAAAAATACCTCGTGATTGATTTTCTGTCAACTGCATCATTTCTCCAATCAGCATCCACAAAACATACCAAAGACTCATTTTTCTGGTCATTTATTTTTCCGAAACACAGTTTTAGCTTTTTAGTTTGTTTCAAATGCTTAAACACTCTTTTGGTTTTAGAACATTATGAGCTAGGATTGAAAATTCTGTAGCGATTCTGGTCACGTGTTGACAGCTACGTATAATAATGGTCCTTTAGTACTTTTATATTCATCGGTTTTGCCAAAGCTCTGAAATGTTATTTTTTTTTGTAAAAATCAGGATTAATTTGTCTTGCTATCTTTTATATGATACCACTTAAGCTTCTTTGATATATAAGTTGAATGCTTTAATAAGTTTATACCTAGATAGTATTGTAGATTACCTAAATTCTTCCATACAATGATGCATTCAATTTCTTTTCAAGAGTATTCAACAAAGATTCTACCGTTCTAGCAACAACTATGTCATCTTTATGAAAGGTAATGTATATGTTGTTTTCTTTATCTTTTATCGAGTACAAGCATGAATCATTTTGCTCCTTTGCAATCCATTTTCTGGAAGGACTTTATTGAGTTTTATGTTTCACTCATTTGTTCCTTGCTTTAGTCCATACCGATTCTTTATGAGCTTGCAAACTTTTTTTAGATATTTTTCTTTAAACCCCAGTGGTTGCTTCATATACACTTCATAATATAAGTCACCGTTCAGATATTCTGATTCAATATCATAATAGCGTACTGCCATTTCCCACATTCTCGCAATAATTAGTAGCGTTCTCAATGTAGTCGGTTTAGCTACCGGTGCTAAAACTTCATCGTAGTCGTGTCCGTATTTTTGCTTGTATCTTTGGGCTACTAGTCGAGCTTTATAACGTAAAATGTTTCTTCAACTGTTTATTTTTACCTTAAACACAAGAAGATTTGTCAATACTCTTTTTTATATTTTTAAGGAATTTATTTCTTATTTCTTACTGCTTGCATCAAGTATTCTTTATTTGGGTTAGAACAGACCACTTCATAGGACAATAGATCAGGTGTCTCCATTGATTCTGTTTCATAGGATGGCACAACATACCTTTCAGCTGGTACACCTGTGGTGTCCCCTTTACAGCGTGTACGCTATAATATGGTGGGCTCACTATACACCCTTTCTGAGCGTCTTATTTCTGTTTAAGCTGGTCCTTATTCCTTAGTTCCCCCTTCTTTCATTGGGGGATTTTTACAAATTTACATATCGTCTCGACTACTTTATGATGACATATCTGCAATTTCTGGAACAACTTTAAAATCGGGATTTTTTAGTAGAAACCTAACGTTTCTACTGATAAAGATTTTATCTGTAGTTTTGTCCAGCAATCGGTATCCTTTAGTGCCTTATTCGTATCCATCCATAATACGTTTCAGAATAAGAATATACTAATTGTCCATAACATAACCTGATGCAATAGTTTTACCATCCTTGACTAAATAACAGTTTTTGTATCCAAATATTACCTTATCTTCTCAAGGTATTGACATATATATAATACACTTTGACTCTTATCACGTCAATAACTAACTCAACGATGACCAGCTTATTTGCACCATTTGCGGAAAGTTTTGGAAAAACGTGTAACTCTAATTGTTTTTAATCAGTCTAAATACTGGAAGTTTCCAGATCTCACCAAAAGTCTCCAAATTGGCAATTTTTTTACCAAATTTGTCACCAAATTCGCCAAATTTACGGACAAAGTCAAACAATTCCGCACTTGAAGTATTAGTAATGGCTGCATGTGAATATCACTTTTCCTCTGGGACAAGAAATATGACACGAAGATAGTTCATATTAGTCACAGTATCAATATAATCCTATAAATATGACAATGTGTAGCAAGTGGAAGCAAAAAGCGCAGTTTTTTGATTGAGTCATTGTATTGTCCATATGTAAGAAACTTAAATGTATAAGATATGTATTTATTAAAATGTATGTAACTTAACAGCATGGAAAACAACAATATATCAAATTTTAATTTTCTAGCTGATCCGAATTATTCCAGGAAAACGAGTACATTTCTATGGCGGACTAAGGATGGGGTATCCCGAAGAGGTTCAGAATTACAGGAAATCAAATACACCAAGAAAAGCAGCGATATCTTGTTGCCCGGTTCTTGAGTTATTCCCTAAAAATGAGTCCATTCGTATGACAAGCCCAAGACAGCTTGGCCTTTATAATAAAAGATTAAAAATCTGATGTAGGCACCACATGAATTTCCCTACACACATAAATTAATTTTCTTCTTATTTCTATAATAAATCATTAAATTGAGTTTTATTGCACGAAATAACCCGCATACTTATTTGAAATTACACTGAATTTGTATTTTTAATTTCATATTTGTTTCCATTTGCTAACTGGATGTATTTTCAAAGACGGCATAGCAAAAATGCGAAAAAATACTCCAAGAACTAAGCCCAGAAGTAATGAGGTTTGTCTTATTATTTTTATCGTCAAATATGAACTATAAAATGAGTATTTAATTGATACATTTCAGCATACGTTGTCTTTTATGTTAGATTTTTATGAGTTTTGCAGGCCATTTTGGAAACAACAGTCGATTCTGTTTTCCTGAATCAGACCAAAATTTAGTCTGTACCAGGGTAACCTATAATTAACATTTTTACCAAATTTTGTGATATTTTGTCTATTAGTTTTTTTAGCTTGAGTGGACACATGCTACTTTTGAGGGCCATTTTGAGACAAAAGACTGGTTTTTGATCCCGAACCACACCAAATTCTAATCAGAGCCAGGGTCACACGCAAGTGCGAAACACACCTGCCAAATTTTATCAAAGTCGGTATTAGTTTTTTAGTTAGAGTGTATACAAACATTACACAGACAGACAGGCTGGCAGACACACATACACACACACAGACGTCATGCTAAAGTATATTTTTCGTGTTCTAGAAGTTCCAATATGTGGAGATCTGTCGAAAACTCGAGTTGCGATTTTCGACATGATTTCAATACTTTCCCTATGCATTACCATGCATTGCAGGGAAAGTAAAAATCTGATGTGAGCAGCACATGACTTTCTCTGCAGACTTATATTAACGTTCTCTTTATTTTAATTAAATTTATTTCACTTTTAATTCAATTTTCGTTCTCATTCGGTAACCGGGCTTATTTTCAAAGGTGGCGTAGGGAAAGTACGATAGACTAAAATATCTCGAGAACGGCTAGTCCTAGTGTAATGGGGTTCGTCTTATTCTTTTCGTCGTTAAAAATTACGTATTAAACGAGCATTTAATGGATATATTTGAGTATACCTAGTTCTTTAGTTTAGATTTGCACGATTTTTACGGACCATTTTGCAAAAAAAGGAAGGTTATTTTTTTCCGAATCGTACCAAAATCCAATCAGCACCAGGGTAACACACAAGTGACTCATCTACCGAATTTTGTAAAATTCGGTCCGGTAGTTTTTCAGTTAGAGTGGATTCAAGCTTTTGCGGACCATTTCGCAAAAAAAAGCGGGTTCTTTTATTCTAAATCATACCCAAAACTAATCAGCACTAGACTCGCTCACAAGTGACTTACCTACCAAATTTTGTGAAATTCGGTCCATTTTTTTAGTTAGAGTGGATACAAAATCTACACAGACACACAGACAGACACACAGCCACAAAGACACACACAAAGACGTCACGCTAAAAATGGTTTTTTCGTATTCTAGAGGTCTTGAAACGTGTAGATCCGTCGAAAACTCGAGTTGCGGTTTTCGACATGATTCCAATACTTTCCCTATACATTACCAAGTATTGCAGGGAAAGTAAAAATCAAAAGAATTAAAATGTTCTGCAAGAGATATCATATAAAATATCATATTGCTATGATGAATTAAATTGATTCGTTGGGACCTTAAAGGTGTATTCTCTGACTGCTGCAGGACGGCATGACCCGATGAGGTTGAAAATCAAAAGAATTAAAATGTACTAGAAAAGGCAACAACATATAAAATCTCATATTACTATGATTAACGTATCTTCATTCGCTAGGGTCTTAAAGATTTGATAGAGTAGTGCATAATGTTGCGTGTTCAGGACGGCCTGATCCGATGACGTTGAAAATCAAAAGAATTTAAATGTACCACAAAAGACAACATACAAAATTTCATGTTACTATGATCAAGGGAACTTCTTTAGTTAAGGATTCAAAGTTTGAACGACACTTACAAATAAACAATCACTTAAACAAACAAACACTAAATCAGGTGAAATAAAACGTTGTAAACATTAAAAATAATAAAGAAACCGTTTCGGTTTTCAAAATTATTTTTGCAGATATTTGTAAGTAACCTGTCAGTAAAAAAATCTATAATACCTCAAAAGCATACAAAATAGTATTTTTACTTTCCCTGCAATACATGGTAATGTATAGGGAAAGTATTGGAATCATGCCGAAAATCGCAACTTGAGTTTTCGACGGATCTACACGTTTCGAGACCTCTAGAATACGAAAAAACCATTTTTAGCGTGACGTCTGTGTGTGTGTCTGTGTGTCTGTCTGTCTGTGCAGATTTTGTATCCGCTCTAACTGAAAAACTAATGGATCGAATTTCACAAAATTCGGTAGATGAGTCACTTGTGGGTTATCCTGGTGCTGATTAGAATTTGGTACGATTCGGAAAAAAATAACCTGCCATTTTCTGCAAAATGGCCAGCAAAAATTCGTCAAAATCTAAACTAAAGAACTAGGTATACTCAAATATATCCATTAAATGCTCGTTTAATACGTAATTTTTAACGACGAAAATAATAAGACCAACCCCATTACACTAGGATTAGCCGTTCTTGAGATATTTTAGTTTTCCTTATTTTCTCTGCGCCACCTTTGAAAATAAGTCCGGTTTCCGAATGAGAACGAAAATTGAATTAAAAGTGAAATAAATTTAATTAAAATAAAGAGAACGTTAATATAAGTCTGCAGGGAAAGTCATGTGCTGTCCACATCAGATTTTTACTTGCCCTGCAATACATGGTAATGTATAGGGAAAGTATTGGAATCATGTCGAAAATCGCAACTCGAGTTTTGACGGATCTGCACGTTTCAAGATCTCTAGAATACGAAAAAACCATTTTTAGCGTGACGTCTGTGTGTGTGTCTGTGTGTTTGTATGTCTGTCTGTCTGTGCAGATTTTGTATCCACTCTAACTAAAAAACTAATGGACCGAATTTCACAAAATTTGGTAGGTAAGTCATTTGTGAGCGAGTCTGGTGCTGATTAGTTTTGGGTACGATTTGGAATGAAAGAACCCGCCTTTTTTTTTGCGAAATGGCCCGCTAAAGTTTGTATCCACTCTAACTGAAAAACTACTGGACCGAATTTCACAAAATTCGGTAGATGAGTCACTTGTGGGTTACCCTGGTGCTGATTAGATTTTGGTACGATTCAGAAAAAAATAACCTGCCTTTTTTTGCAAAATGGCCCGCAAAAATCGTCAAAATCTAAACTAAAGAACTAGGTATACTCAAATATATCCACTAAATGCTCGTTTAATACATAATTTTTAACGACGAAAATAATAAGACCAACCCCATTACACTAGGACTAGCCGTTTTCGAGATATTTTAGTTTTCCGTATTTCCTCTACGCTACCTTTGAAAATAAGTCCGGTTACCGAATGAGAACGAAAATTGAATTAAAAGTGAAATAAATCTAATTAAAATAAAGAGAACGTTAATATAAGTCTGCAGGGAAAGTCATGTGTTGCCCACATCAGATTTTTACTTTCCCTGCAATACATGGTAATGTATAGGGAAAGTATTGGAATCATGCCGAAAATCGCAACTCGAGTTTTCGACGGATCTACACATTTCGAGACCTCTAGAATACGAAAAAAATATTTTTAGCGTGACGTCTGTTTATGTGTCTGTGTGTCTGTGTGGCTGCCTGTCTGTGTGTCTGTATGTGCAGATTTTGTATCCACTCTAACTAAAAAACTAATGGATCGAATTTCATTTGGTAGGCAAGTCACTTGCGGGCAAGACTGGTTAATTTTGGGTACAATTCGGGATAAAAGAACCCGTCTTTTTTGCGAAATGGCCCGCAAAAGCTTGTATCCACTGTACCTGAAAAACTAATGGACTGAATTTCACAAAATTCGGTAGGTAAGTTACCTGTAAGACACCCGGGTGCTGATTAGATTTTGGTATGATTCAGAAAAAAATAACCTGCCTTTTCTTCCAAAATGGCCCGCAAAAATCGCAAAAATCTAAAATAAAGCACTACGTATGCTCAAATATATCCATTAAATAATTGTTTAATACGTAATTTTTGACGAAGAAAAGAATAAGACCAACTCCATTACACTAGCTCTAGCCGTTCTCGAGATATGTTAGTTTTTTCGTATTTTCTCTACTCCACTTTAGAAAAGAAGTCTAGTTATCAAATGAGAAAGAAAATTGAATTAAAAGTGAATTAAATGTAATTGAATTAAAGAGAACACGAATATAAGTCTGCAGAGAAAGTCACGTGCTGTCCACATCATGTTTTTATTCTTAGAAAAACGCATTATATGCATTTTTTTCTAGAATTTACTGTAAAAGAATGGGACTCCGGATAGCCCATCATTGTTGTTCCAAAGTCGAAATAATATACTTTTATAGAAAGCAATTGCACCCATAAGAAATAAAGGGTATTATTCTCAGAGCACTAGTATAAATTGCTTCCATTTTTTTTCTTTTGGGATATCTGATTTTATTCTTCTACCACAATATAGAGAAAATATTGTGACCTTACAAGGACAAAATCAATATGAAGATTCTGAAATATATTTTGAAGTGTCATAACCGAAATTCACCAAACTTTGAATTTCTGTCCGAGTCAGCATTTTCTTCTGTTGTATGAATAAACAGAGAAATATGTTTTCTGGATTTTACCTCACAAACTGCTCAGAAATATTTCATAATATTTACTATTCACTTTAGATGGTAAATTTATCAGATTATGTATAAAAAGAATCTGATATGGGCAGCACATGACTTTCCTTATATAATGTAATGAATTTACTGCTTTTAAAGCAAAAAAAAAATAAGTTATTCTTATAGTAGATACTTATATTCTTTTCAAGATATTGGATTTTCGTTAATTAGTCGTCATTTTCATCGATTTAGCGTCATTTTTATCCATTTGGCGAGATTTTCGTTAATTTGGCAACATTTAAAAAGTCGCCAAGTTGGCTACATTCCGCCAAATTCGTCGCCAAAATCCCGTCAAGCGTTATGGACGAAGAAATAATTTATTCTTATAGCAGATAAATGACTATTGGCATTCAAATACAAAAGTATTACTGAAAGTATATTTTCTCATGAATGGAACGAGCTAGATCCACGATAATGATGTCACTAAATTTATCGCATTATATTACATACTAGCACTATACCCGTTCTTCGTACGGAGTATATAATATAAAGGAACTTAAAATTCACAATCATGTGCAAATTCCTATAGTATACTAAACGACATTGTTAATTAAAATATTATGTTAAAATATTTAATTTAAATGCTCCTAAAAAGAAGTTTAAGAATATCTGTTCTCGCTATACAAAATTATCTTCACGGGCAGATCTGAAGGGGCGCGGTAGCCCAGTGGTTATCGAGCGGGAATTGCACTCAGTAGGCCCGGGTTCGATTCCGGTCACTGCCAAAACTGCCGCCGTGTTCACGCGGAGTACGATCACGTTAAACATGTGGGTCCGCAAGTCCTTCCGAGAGGTTGATGGTAGGGGGAGGAGGGTACGGTCCCTGTGGATGTCTCCCTCACAGGCTTTCGGTCTAAATTGGGTGGCACTTCTCGGCCGTCCAAACAGTTACCTTACACCTTTCTGGTAGGTCGGACGGTCTGAGTCTCAACAACAACAACAACGGGCAGATCTGAAGAATAAAACATCCTGGCCTCGTTTGTACAAAACTTTATAAAAAATATGAAGTTGAAACAATACATGCAAAATAATAGCGCAAAAATTGTTTGGGAGCCGTACTACTTATATTCGCAAATATTAGAAGATATACCCGTGTATTAGTAGAATATTACACGTACTACAACATGTGAGTTTCTAAAGTCTCATATGTTGACTATAAAATAAAACAAATGACGAAAAAAAACAGATGACGTAATAAATTGAAAATATAAATAATCCCGTAATCTTTAAACCTAAAGGCCGTAATTGATTCCAATATATGTGAAAATATGTGCCAATACACCTGTACTACTTATATTTCTGTAGATTGGAAGATATACCCATGCCTTTGTAGACAACTACCAGTACGACGTACAATACGAGTTTATGTACCCGTATATGAATTTCAACAATTTTTGCCAAAATAAAACATTGAGGTAATAAATTGTTAAATATCAATAATCCCCGAAAATATGAATAATAATAATGTTTAAACCTGAAGACCGTAATTGATGTTATCCAGTCAAAATGCAATGTCAATGAAATTTATTCTACATACATATCTTTATTATTTAAATCGGAAAAGATTTAATAAAAATCGTCTGCCGCATAAACATATTGGATTTAAATTCATTGCTAAGCGACATGATATCATTTTCTTCAAATAAAATGGCGGTTAAAATATCATCTGTATAATGCTATCTCTACGGAAGGTTTAATTGCGCGTTTTTAATTACTGTCTAGACAACCCCTGGTCTTAGAAACTCAAAACATGGACTACATTTTAAGTGGGGCTATATTCGTAGTCTACCTCGAAAATTTCATCCAATTCGGTGCAGCCGTTCTCCCGTGATGATGAGGCAAATATACAGACAAACATATTTTCAATTTTATTTATGTAGATAGTAGTTTAGGAAGAAAAGATTTAACTCCAGAGCGACCATGAGTACGAGGGGAAATATATATTTTTATATGTTTGCCAAAGATCAGTTAACGAAAAAAGTAATTACATGCATATATGATTTTATTCATTTTCTAGCAGCATACCCGTTCTTCGTACGGAGTATATAATATAAAGAAACTTAAAATTCACAATCATGTGCAAATTCCTATAGTATACTAAATGGCATTTTTAATCAAAATATTCTGCTAAAATATTTAACATAATGCTCCTAAAAAGAAGTTAAGGAATGTATGTTCTCGCTATTCAAAATTATCTACACGGGTAGATCTGAAGAATAAAACAACCTGACCTCTTTCGCAAGCAAATTTACAAAAAATATGGAATTGAATCAACATATGCAAAATAAGAGCGTTAAAATTGTATGGGACCCGCACTACTTATATACGCGAATATTAGAAGATATAACTTGAATTAGTAGATTACATGTATAAATTGAAAATATCAATTAATCCGTAATAGTTAAACCAGAAAGCAGTAATTGCTTCCAATATGTGCTGAAATGAAAGTGCTAAAATTATATGGGAAGATATACCCGTAGTACTTATAATGTCGTACATTAGAAGATATGTCCCAGTGTTAGTAAAAGATTACCCGTGATATAATATGAGTTTTCAAAATCTTTGCTAAAATAAAAGAGATTAATTAATAAATTAAAAATATCAATAATCCCCGCAATCTTCATACCAGAAGGCCGTACTTGATTCGAATATATGCCAATACATGTCAACATATATGCCAATATACCTATACTATTTATAATCTCATAGATTAGAAGATATAGTCGTGTATTTGTCGAAGATTACTCGTACAACTTACAATATATTAGTTTCAACAATTTTTGCCGCAATAAAACAATGGCATAAGAAATTGAAAATATCAATAATATCTGAATCAATAATCCCCGAAAACGTCAATAATAATAATGTTTAAATCTGAAGATTGTAATTTATATTATCCAATAAAAAATATGATGGCAATGAAATTTATTTTAAATACACATGTTCATTATTAAAATTGGAAAAGATTTAATAAAAATCTTCTTCCTCATAAACACACTGGATTTAAATCCGTTGCTAAGCGACATGTTATGATTTGCTTCAATAAATTTGGTGGTCAAAATATCGTCTGAATAATGCGATCTCTAATGAAGGTTTGGCGGCATTTTAAAAAATCGCCAAATTTATCGCTAAGTGGGACTGTAGAACTGACAGTCCCACTTGGCGATAAATTGACGAACCATCATCAAAATATTATCCTCTAAAAAAACACAATTTCATTTATTTAGCGCAATTTTATCAATTTCAAGATATTTTTATGGATTTACAAACATTTTTATCAATTTGGTGATATTTTAAAAATTCGCTAAATGTGTTACTAAGATGGTTGGACTGTCAGACAAATGCTAACAAAACACCAGTTCAGTACTTTCTTCTAGCAAAAGAAAAAAAATTTCATTGATTTACATCGTTTTTATCAATTTGGAGACATTTCAATCAATTTGGCAACGTTTAAGAAATTTGCCAAGTTAGCGATATCCAGTCAAATTCGTAGCTCTAAATTTGCAGATCTGAATAAAATATCGTGATCCAGTTTGTATATACTAAAAGAAAACACTAAAATATTATTAGAAGATGTACCCCTTCTACACTTTTTCTGTTTCAACAATCGGATAAATGAATTTATTGGGTAGACATAATATATGAGTTTATTAGCTAAACGCAATATATAAGCTTGAAACCGCTTAGCCAAAATAAATGAAAGCGATGTACGCAGTTCGCAATTAATATAATTAAAAGAAAAATCAAACCGTTTTTTTCTAAAATATATTTTTATATCCATTTATTTATTATTCAAATCAAAAAAATAATAATCATTAACAAACACATTAAATTTTATTGCGTTGCCGAGCAACAGGATATAAGATAGAATCTTCCTCATAAAATGCGAAATTAAATAACCATTTTGATTTCTTTATACTTTTCATCGTTGAGTAAAAGCTTGTGAAAAATATAAGCCATGGAGGTAGATTTTTCCATTTAAATTCATGTTTTAAGCAATTCATGTTTTCTTATAGTGACTAATTAATGCAAAAATCCTGCACCAAACTCGGAAATAAAGTTTTATTTCATTTTGACGTGTTAAACAAACGAGTTTTATCCTTTCCGTTGGATAAACCACGGAGTTAGAGAGTAGAACTCTTGGGAAAAAGTTCCGTTTTTCATTAATATCTCGACAACTCCTGGTCTTAGAAACTCGAAACTTGGACTAAATTTATGGGGGGGCTATTTCAAGGCGATCCACAAAATTTCATTAAATTTGGATCAGGCGTTTTCCCGTGATGATGAGACAAACGAAAATTTCGTTTTTTACTAATAACTCAAGAACCGCTGGTCATAGAAACTCAAAACACAGACTAAATTTTATGTGGGGCTATTTCTAGGCTACCCACACTCAAAATTTCATCAAATTCGGTTCAGCACTTCTCCCGTGATGATGGGACAAACAGATAGACAGACAGACAGATTTTCAATTTTATTTATATAGATGAAAAGTGAATATGTCTCTCAACAGCTAATATTTTTTCTAATTTATGGGAATTTTTTATGCATTTATTTGAAAAATGTACAATATCTCGAGAACGGTTCATGCTAGCGTTCTAAAGTTTATGCCAATCGTTTTCTAAGGAAAAATTACATAAGAAATGTCTATTTACGTAACTTTATTAAAGGTTTTGATTTTTTAATGATTTTTTCAAAATTTCACTCGAAATTTCAGGGGGGTTCTGATCATTCGATTACGTTTAAAAACAATAGGCTTCTAGTATTTACGGATTGTAATTTTTATACCAAATCTAATTCGAATCGCTCTATTTGTTCGTGAGATATAGTCTCCACAGTCTCACTGATACACACACTCACACACAGACATCACTTCAAAAATGTTTGATTCTTGATAAGGGATGCTTGAAACGTGCTCTCCCGTCGAAAACTCGAATTCGAATTTTCGACCCCGTCACAATACTTTCATTATACATTATTTATATAAGGAAAGTAATATGTATTTTCTCAAATTCATTATTAAATGTCCAATTATATTTTGATAATGACATACTTCAATACTTGATTTTATATGTTGTTATTTACATGGTTAATGTTACTAACCATTAATTTAAGAAAGTACTTTAGGGAATTTAGCGATAAGATTTAATTAAAATCAGTATTCAATAACGAATTGTTGCACCAAAAAGGTTATTTTTGTTTGTTCATGTTAGAGTTGTTGATTTTTGCAGTGGAAAATTTTTGGAAAATTTTTGCAGTGGAAATTGTTCCGGAAAATTTTGAATTTATTCTTAAATACTACACATAAACTAAAATAATATGTCCAGTGACTTTTAAATGTATTTTTTCTTACATTAGAGCAGCTGTCATATATATTAAATAATATAGTTAAATGCAGTGTTTAAATTTAGAAATATGAAAATATTATATGCACAAAAATGTCTAATACATATATATTGAAGTCAACATGTGCAATTAATTATTTCCATTGAGTACTTGTGCTTTTGAAAAGTTATGAAATGCATATATTTTATATAACAATAGAAAACTATTTTTGTAAATCTTAAATTTAAAGCAATGCACACACACACACAAAAATGAACTAAAAATAAATAATTGCTAAACCCTTTCTGAATCATAATAATACTGTTTATTACAGGTAAAAGAAATAAATTATTAAATATATAACTTTCATATGCTTGCTTGCTTTAAGGAAGGTATAAAAAGTTTAATTCTCACAGGCAGCAGTTTTAGTAATTGTGATATAAAAATATTATGAGAAGAAAAAGCTACTTATAGTTTAAAAATAAATATATATTATATTAACAATATTTAAAAAATGCCTGCTGACCTGGTTTGAAAAAAAAAGGGGGGATGGGGTTCTTTAACCGAAATCCATTATTTAAACAACAACTAAAAACATGGTTTAGACCAATGGAATTTTAATCAACCAACCTTGCTGCTAATAATTTATAGTACGTAAAGTAGCCTTGCATGAACCCACAACTTTCTTGAATGACTACAACCAGAAAGGGAATAATAATAATAAAAAGAAAAATAAATTGTTTCGTTTATTGTAGGTATAAGAAATAAATATATAGTATTAAATATTTGAAAATATTAAAAAATAATTATAATTAAACTTTTTTAAAAATAATTTCTATATAAAATTTTAACAAGAAAGATCAATCATGCATAAGCATTGATTATGAAACACTTTCCAACTGAAATGCAATTTCATTTAAAAATTTCTAAAATGTGATACATTCAGTGGTGATATCTTTTACATTATCACAGTGCTACAGTACAGTACAGTAGGGCGCGGTAGCCCATTGGTTAGCGCGCTGGAGTTGCACTCGGTAGGCCCGGGTTCGATTCCAGCCACTGCCAAAACTGCCGCCGTGTTCATGCGGAGTACGATCACGTTAAACATGTGGGTCCGAAAGTCCTTCCGAGAGGTTGGTGGTAGGGGAAGGAGGGTACGGTCCCTGTGGATGCCTCCCCCACTGGGTTCCGGTCTAAATTGGGTGGCACTTCCCGACCGTCCAAACAGTTACCTTACACCTTTCTGGTAGGTCGGACGGTCTGGGTCTCAACAACAACAACAACAACAGTGCTACAGTAATTTATTATACTTAAATATTTAAAACTGTATCGAAATATAAATCATCTGATTCTCTATGCAAAATCAATGAATATTTCATTCAATAACTTGTATTCCAGACACCAGAGCTAAATAATTTTGTGTGAAAAAAATTCAGCAATTCTTATGTAACTCACAATCGCTTGAGATATTTGCATTCTGCATAAGTTAAAATTAGGCTTCGTTGAGGAAATAATAAAAGCTTAGGGATCATTTAAAATCACAACTATTGTAATTGCATAGACACGGAATATAGATACACAGATAATACACAGATACACAGATAATATATATGTGTGTGTGTGTGTATGTATTCAAAGTATTGGAATCGTGCCGAAGATCGGAACTGGAATTTTCGAAGGATCTACACGTTTTTGGTACTTCTAGAACACGAAAAAACTATTTTTAGGAAGACGTCTATGTGTGTAAGGGTGTATCTGTGTATGTTTCTGTGTGTCTGTGAGGATATTGCATCCACTTTATTTGAAAAACTAATGGGCCGAATTTCATAAAATTTGGTAGGTATGTTTTTTGTGGGAAATCCTGATGGTCATTAGATTATAGTACGATTCATTAGATTATAGTACTAGCTAAATACTAATGGAACAAATTAAACAACATTTGGTGTATAATATTTCAATATCCTACAAGTGATTTATATACCAAATTTAACGAAACTTGGTATATAAATCATTTGTAGGTTATTCTAGTACGATTCGAGAAAAAGGAACGAGCTATTTTTGCGAAATGGCCCGCAAAAATCGTTAAATATAAAAATAAAAAACTACGTGGGCTCAATTATATCAATTAAATTCCTATTTTATACGTGATTTTTGACAACAAAAAGAATAAGACTAACTCCATTACTCTAGGACTAGCCGTTCTTGAGATATTTTAGTTTTTTCGTGTTTTCGCTGCGCCACCTTTGACAATAAGTCCAGCTATCAAATGAGAACCAAATTTAAGTTTAGCATGCAAATTCAATATCATTTAAAATACTTATGGCTGTTATTTTGTGCAGATAAACTCAAATTATTATTGAAGAAATAAAGAGAACGTTAATATGAGCCTGCAGGGAAAGACATGTGCTGCCCACATTAGAATTTTTAACAATATTATAACAATGATTTATAGAAGTGAACGAGGATTATTTGCAGGCCATTCCGGAAAAAAATGTATGATATATATTTAATGATCCACCAAATTTTTGTAGAATAAAATATTCAACAAATGTAAGTTGTGTACCAAATTTTAACTCTCTAGGACGTAGGAAAGTGCATTAAAAATGCCATCAAATAAGTATATCATGAAGAGTTATATAAAATTGAAAAAAAAATTGAAAAATTGTTATCTACCAAATTTATTTTAAAATGTGAAGCCTCTCTTATATACAAAATGATTAAACACTTGTGGAAAGATATTTATTATGTGATATAACTCTTTATTCTTTCTGGTGGATATCCCAAAAGTCAGAATTCAATTGAATTTGTTTTTTGCCTGTATTAAATAAATTTTAATTAAAAAACTACCCAACATATTTTACTGAAATTTTTTATATATATTTTATGGGATAATGTGAATATTTTCTAAAAATTTGGAAGCAATTTGTGAATTTTAAATTTGCTTAAAAAACGTTTGAAAAATTAGCTCCCATAGGGTTCAATGTATTTCATTTTTTCAACCCGGGTTCAATAAAAAACTAATTGGGTGATATTCTTTATTTATATCCCCATAGGTCCCACATACCGTCTGAAAAACATACTAAAATTTTATTCTGATAAATTTATTTTTACGGCAGTTATCGTGCTAACGGACATACAGACAGACAGACAGAATGAACAAAGTCATAAACACTTTTCAACTTTGTTGTAAAGTGTTTAAAATTGTTTAAAAAATACCTGTTTGTAATTGAATAGGTGACTACCATGAGATAAAAGAGACAATTTGGTGGACATTGAGTTAAGCATATATTTGGTACTGCTAAAATATTTTCCTTCAGCCTAATTACTTGCGGAAATATTCCATATTTATTAGATTTTCATAAATTTTACGGAAATAATTGTTGAGAGAATAAGCTTCTCAAAAATGTATTACCCGAAACTTTTCAGAATGAGTAAAGTATCACTTGTACCCTTCTAGTTTTTGTGTATCCTTTTTCTTCAAAATAAAGCATTATTCTCTTCCTCAAAGTTAGGAAACTAAAGCTCATTCTCCTCCTCAAAGTCAGAAAACGAAAGCTCCATTTCCTCCACAAAGTCAGAAAACTAAATCAAAAACTTCTTGTAGAGGTACCTACTTTTCAAAGAGCAGTGTGGTAAGAGTATTGCATTTCATATTCAAAAGAAATAGGAAGAGAAAAAAAACGGAAAAATTTCCGAAAATTTTCCATTTCCAGGAAAATTCTCTGATCCACATCTCTAGTTCATATTTTAGAAATTGTAAACTTTTAGACTGTTTCCTTTCTTCTATAATTAGTAAAAAAAAATAATGTGGAGAGCACACAACTTTCATTACGTAATGCATTGCACTTGTTTCATAGCAAACTAATTAAGTATAAGATTCATGGCAAAATATTTTTAACGTTAAATTGTTCATCAACATTTATGGCTTTTATGGATGACAATGAATACAGCTATTTCGAATTATCAAATTATATTATACTTGATGCAAATCTAATTTAACAATGTGAAGTATTGCTGGAATAAGTTAATCAATTTAGTCAATAAACGATTTTAATAATTAGAAGAAATTGAAATTTCATCAATTTTGGAGTCATGTTTTGCCAGTTTGGCGACATTTTTGGCAATTTGGAAATATTTTCAAAATGATGCTGAGTAATTAATATTTTGACAAATTTATCGCTATGGTCAACCTGCCTAAAGATACTTGTGACTTAATATGCTCCCTACACACATAGTGGAAAATATTGTGACGCAGTTGAAAATTCGAATTCGAGGTTTCTTCAGAAAATCACGTTTCAAGTATCTCTGAACTTGGACGTTTTCGAGGTGATGTCTGGTTGCGTATATGTATGTTAGTGTATTTGTCATGAGTCTGTGGATAAGATATCTCACGGACCAAGAGAGCGTTTCAGATGAAATTTAGTACGATTATTAGAATCGGTAAATACTGGAATTTTTTTGATTTTAAACGTAATGAAATGTTCAGAAGACCCCCAAATTTTCGAATGAAATTTGAAGAAAAGTCATTAAAATGAAAACCTTCAATAATGATAAATAAATAACCATTTCGTAGGCAACTTTTAATTAGAAAACGAACGACTTACACTTTATAACGCTAGCATCAACCGTTCTCCAGATATATACGTTTATCGAACACAGAAAGAATCATTTTTTATGTAACTTTTCATTAGAAAATGAATTACTTACACTTTATAACGCTAGCACACCCCGTTCTGGAGATATTATACGTTTTTAGATTACATTTATAAACACACTATATAAAATAAAAAGTATTAATTATCGCGAAATATGTTCGTTTTCCAAATTTAATGGTATGTGACAAATTTAGTTAACATTATTCTTGGGGATCTAGTTCGTTTCATTCACGAAAGAAGATAATTTATGACATTGTTTTGCATTTTGAGGCCCAAGAATTCGCTAATTGCCATTTGCAGTTATATATCATGAAGGTATTTCTGTATGTCTGTCTGTAACGCTTGGCGATAAATGTAGCTAACCTGGTGACTAATTTGGCGAAATATTGCCAGCTTGGCTACTTTTGTTTAATGATGCCAAATTGGAAAAATCTCGCCAAAATTGCAAAAATATTCCTAAATTAGCAAATATAGCACCAAACTAATGAGTTAATTAAAATATTTTAATATATGGGCGCTATATTACTTAATGCGAATGAAATCCATATTGATTATTTGTCTTGTTAGATTCGCTAGAAATATAAATAATAGTACTTCAAAAAAAGTTTTACATAATGTCATCCAGAAAATATGCCAACTGTTCAAGTTAACGTTAAAATATTGTACCAAAAATATTTTCCATAATGTTTTTACTGTAAAAGAAGAAAATTCGCTGTTAACGTTGGGAGACTCATGTGTTGCCCACATCAGATATTTTTAACTTTATTTTCCTTAGTTCTGTACAGTTTGTTCTAAAGTTGTTACCATTCGTTTTCTAATGATAAATTACGTAAGAAATTATAATTTATTTAACATTATTGTGGCTCCTGATTTTTAATGTTATTTTCAAAAATGCTGCCGAAAATTGAGGAGGTGTTTCGAACATTCTACTGCATTCAAAATTGTCGGGTTCCATATTTGCTGATAATAATATACTAAACAATTATTTTTTCGAATCCCTCTATTCGTTTGTGAGATATCACTGCCATAGATTCACGGACACAAACACTAACATGCACACTAATAAGCATCCTAACATGCACACTAACACGCACATTAACATACGCACACACTAACTTACACACACTAACATACATACACAGATACTAACATACGCCCATACTGACATATTCACACACTAACATACACATAAACTAACAAACACACATTAACATATGTATATACATACAAATTAATATACGCACACACTAACATATAGATTCACATACTAACATACATGTACACACGGTAACATACATAAACACGCACTAACATACAGACTCACACACATAGAGTGACGTAAACTTAAAAACGTTCTATTCGATTTCTGGAAAACTTGGAACGTGCTGTTCCGTTCAAATATCGAATTCTAATTTCCGACTTCTTCAAAATTATTTCCCTATACATAAAACTAAGTAAGGGAAGTAATAATATAAATGTGCTAAAAATGTAAAATAAATAATCGTATCAAACCGCAAGATCATAATTACAGTGTCCTAACTCGAATCCTTTAGCTGGGATAGCTACTGGTTAAAATTCAATCAGACTTCCTTACGAATAAGCATAAAGGAAGCAAATTTTATGAAAATCTAGATTTAGCATCAGTTTATGCCCGCCGCTGGGCGGTCACATGCAACCTGTGTAGTACAGATATTTGCAAAATTATCAGAAAAGGAACTTTGGCGATCGCTGTTGAAAAAATTCAGTAATAATTTAATAGAGAAGTAGCGGTTTATATATTTTATATGAAACAATATATTTAGAAATTAGAAGAGAGGATAGGTTAAGGAAATGTTAAGTTTTAATCTAAGATAACTAGAAAGATAAGTTATTCCTGTTTTCCGTTACATACCACGAGCCGCAAAATCCAACATATTCGACTCCCGACAATATTATCTGCGTTGTGTATCGAATTTCGTCAAGTGATTGTATCTGCAGAGTCCGCTTTGACAATAAGAGCTTACAATTCCCAACTTCGAGAATAAGAGTTTACAATTCCGTCTTAGCAGCTCAATTTGGCGAGCATCCCTGAATTTGAAGAGCGGTGTTTGAGCCCCATTTAGGATAACAAAGTACTCTGTAATGACACTCGAGCAACTCGGCAGGTTAGTGTGAATGATGTCAGGGGCTTGAATGTAACCCTTGTGCGACTAGTTCGGATTTAGTGTGGCATTATGAGCGCCAATTTCAAATCGGGATGCCAATGATCACGCATAATACTAATCTGAATAAAAATAGTGTCAGGAGGTGAATCGGGTGCTAAATAGTAAGAGGTGGTCAGTTTACTTGCCAAATTACACATCAATCTGACACTAGAGAGAGGGAAAATGCAAAGTCCATTTCGACGATAAAAACTTACAGTTCTGTCCCAGTAGCTTAATTTTAGAACGCTACTGAATTGGGAGGGTGCAGGTTGAGCCCCGCTTTGGTTAGCAAGGTGCTTTATAATTACATCCAAGCAAATTAACACCAAGAAATAGGCTAGAGTGAATGATGATGGGGATTTGAACGTGACCCTCGTACGACTAGTACGGATTTAGTGGATTCTGGTATTATGAACGATAATTCCACATCGAGAATCAATGACCACGTGCTATGCTAACCTAAATGAGAAGAGTATCCGAAGGTTAATCTGATGTAAAAATAGTAGGAGGTGGTTAGTCTAATTTTTAAGTTACACGTCAATCTGGCACTTGAGAGAGGAGAATGCATCGTCCACTTCAATAAGAGCTTGCGATTTCTTTCCCATTAGTTAACCTGTGAGGGCGTCAACTAGACAGTGGAAAGATGCTTGGTTTGAGGCCGAGCTGCTACAGATTTACAGGTTTAGTCAAGCTTCCCATAGTGGCCTAATTGGTTTACGCCATGGAATTAGGGGGCAGAGAGGGAAATTATACACTGTCCAGCGGGGCCGTGACCAAGGTAGCGAGGTTGGCCGAATCACCCACGGCACGGATCCTGAAGATAATCTGCCTAGTCTCGACTCCAGACAGGTGTGTCTTGGGAGCAAGCCATAAAGACAGTCCCTCTCTGCTACCTGGAAGAGTTATCAGCCCCGGGAGGGAATCCGGCTGCTACATCAAGGTTATTTATATATGCATTACTACAAAGCAAATTTGGATTGATTAGTGTATCATTTAAAATTAATGAACGCCACCTTTTAAATATTAGTCTGCATTACTTTTTTGAAATTTTGTATGCACTACCTTTTATAAAGGCCACCCGTAGCCCTTGTATGTAGTGAACTAAACAGAGTGCAAATGACTTCTTAATAGTAGAGATTATTTCAGTGATTATCTGTAATTCTCTAGCTTCCAATGATACCCTTTAATTTTACACTCAACAGAAATCTTTGACTGCATTTGCAAAAAAAATCATTTGGCAGTTCTCAATTTCTCTTTACAAATCACGATAAACCAGGGTATAATTTCAAATCGCCGGAAATATTTTGGGTGTGATAATAACGTTATACTTCATTGGATTTTTATAAGTCGTAATTTAACTTATGATGAGTTCTTTAAAATTGCAAGTGTCAAAACCTAGATATGCTATTCCAATAAAATGAATTAGATAGTTTCTATTCATGATCCTAATGATATTTTAAACATCCTGCACAAATATAAATTGATGAATTATGTAATATTGTAACATTTATTCCTTATCAATTTTCCATTAATTTATTATTAGTGCATAAAAATATTAATGTTTAAAATTTCCGTTTATTTTATAGGATGTTAATG
This sequence comes from Amaurobius ferox, assembly GCA_951213105.1. Classification (NCBI taxonomy): domain Eukaryota; kingdom Metazoa; phylum Arthropoda; class Arachnida; order Araneae; family Amaurobiidae; genus Amaurobius; species Amaurobius ferox. The sequence goes on along the minus strand of OX578139.1, from coordinate 95,952,487 downwards.
TGTAAAATGGATGAACATTTTTGATTTCTTTGTATTTTATTATACCTTGTTTTCTTTGCAATTTTATCTTTTTTTGTAATGTATCATATCTATGCATGTGGTGAGGTGAAATTTACATAAATACACTACTAATACTTACCCATAGTGTCTCCCAGTTGAACCTGTAATAGAATAGTGGGATCTGAAAAGATCAAAGTACAATGCGTTTCCACTACAATAAACAGTCGATTTTGTGGTCACTAACATTTTTATTAAACACTTAAATTATTAAAGATTGATAATAATAATAATACAATAAACACAATTACAATACGTACACTTAAAATTACCAAGCTTGACCTCGGGGTGCACGGGCTAATTACGATAATTCCTATTTCAAATTATCATTAATTTAAATACAAACGGGAAATTCCCACAGCTTAATTTTGCACTGACACTTTGATTATACTAATACACAAATAACACATTACACTACAATTGAACTTAAATATTACGATACCTCCTCCCAGATGAGGTGCCTTGTGGACAACATGGTTAATTCACAGTTTATAGTGACGAGGTCTCGGGTATTCAAGAAAGCACTGTTCATAAGGTTATACGGTTTATTGGAGATAACGCTGAATTCTGGATTCCATCACAGATTCACACGGATTTGGTGATCACAGTCAGCTACACTCTCCTCCTCCATATTATCGGTTGGCCAAGCGATCCCTAGAGACCCGGGCCGGCTGGTTGCGCAGGCCAATGCGGTTGGGTCGCATCCCGCATATTTTACGGTGGCATTTCTCACACATACCGTACCGATGACGGTTGACGCACTCAACGTTGACGTGTCGTACACTGCATAGGGGCCCAGTACTGACGCCTCGCAAACACGTTGTCCATGTATACTCGTCTGTGAGGTGAGATATACACTGCGCAGTCGTTTTCGTCCTTGCAATCCACACAGTTGTCACGGCCTGAATGTTGTTAAAATGTCCAAAGGGTAGCCCACACTACGTCGTCTATATTCAGAGCTGTGCGGTACTGCATAGCAAAAGTGGCGAAGTCCTCGCTGCTCCGATGGTCGCCACTGCCCGATAAATGCAACACTCGGTCTGGTTTGGATCAAGCTCGGTTTGGCTACGAGCCGCCATAACATAAATTGTTGAATGGTTGCGCCTGACCAAGAGTTACGCTTGAGTGTGCGTGCTCGCTGAAGAGTACAAAAAGCAATGGTTCCGTGCTGTAGGCATAGGCCGCCGTTAGAGAGGCCGCTGACACTGTGCCTAAAATGCATACCAGATCGGGTTTCCAAAACAAGTGCACGCAGTGGGAGACCTTCTCTCTCAAGCTCAGAAATTGAGTCGGATTTTTCATTTCAAAGTTGAGTCTCTTCAGATTTTGAAGAGGGAGAAACAAAAATAGTGTGGAAATCACCTAGTCCTCTCGTTCAATATTCTACTTATGTAAGAGGAAAGGGCGGTTCTAATTCCGACCAAATTACTAGATTGCGATATGACGCTCATTTCTTATGCGTCCCCATAAAAATTGATGACCGGAGGGATTTCCACAGCAGGGAGGTCCCAGACCGTGCCTCGATGTGAGCAACACCTGACAGGGCCTATAAATTTCTAGACATTTGTAGTTTTACAATTTGACATTTGTTACAAGCTCTCTTTTATGAACATCTGAATGAATACTGTCATGGACCATTCAACCCATGGCGCCAAACTGCCCCATCAAGTCTGTGAGGACGCATCGCTCTAGAAAATGTTAGCATACAGATTACTTACATTGAGTAATTGCAACTCCCGCCCCCTTTCATTACTGGGGCTAATAATGCAAATAATATGTTATGCTTCATAACAATGCACTTAAAATTGTATTTCTCTCCTATATGTAACAATTTCTAAATTTTAAATACATATACTTTCGAAAGGTACAGATCTACTAACTAACCTTAACCAACCTTTGATAAGAGCTTGTATTTTCTAAAATGTGAAAACATACGTGTTATTTGTTTACACTTATAAAGAGAAAACACGACGTTTGCAAAAAGCAGACATGACGCTAACAGCTTTTGTCGTTTTTCTATGAAACTTCTTCCGCTGCTGATGTTGTAAAAGCAATTATATGGCAAATATCTATTGTATCAATTTTTGCGGAGAGTATCTATTGAAACAAAACTTGGGTTATCCTGTGGGAAATTTAGGCGATAAAATTTTTAATAAATATGAAAACAGCACCTTACATATAATATAATTCAGAGCACATTACGGAACTCTGTCACGTTTTACCAATTATTTCATGCCTCTTTATTACCTTATCAACAATATTCTAGGTTTATTACAAAACCATATTTCTTCAGGATTATTGTTACCGGGAACTGCTATCACAAAAATTTTAAAATGATTTTTTTTATTCTGCTTTATATATCGATGTTACCGGAAAAATATCAATTTCAAGTAATCTATTAAAAACTTTTAGGTAATGTACAAAAATAACAAATTAGTTTGTAACTTATATAGGTACTCTATAACAAGAAATTTTATAAAATACATCATATTTTATAAGCAAAGCATATAAAAATATTTTTATATGGCATTAGTTTAATTTTGCGCTTCGTTTTTGTAATGCAAACATTTTTTGATGAATCTCAGAACTTTATTTTATGATTTACTTTGTGTTATTTCTGATTAATGTTCTTGTTATTTTCACAAAAAATACTAATTCTTCATCGCAATACACAGACTTAGGTCGAGAATCATCGATACCAGATGATAAACATCGGTACCAGATCATTGGGGAAATTTTTGGTATCTGCGGGATGGAACACATTTCCGAAGTACAGTACAATACATCCAAAATGGCGACTTTGTTTTTATCAAGAAATATTGTAAACAGCAGTGGTGTTCTAGATGTAAAATACTCTCGAAATTTTTAAATTCGAATATTTTATTTATTTAATAATATTAAATAAACTCTCGATGTAAAGCATCGTATGCTTACTGTTTAAATATTTAGAAAATTATTTAATTGTTATATATATGAAACCAAAACAGGTGAACATGAGCATTAAGTAATTTCTTCCTCCATTCATAATTACTCTAAAACTCCCTAACAAATGAAAAATTCGATCGCAATAGTACACTTATCACTTACTTGAAAATATACCGGGAGATGGACGGGAGTGAAAGTTCTTTGGATCCATTCAACTGTTCAAAAAGCAACCAGGAAAAGAAAAATGAAATGCTTTAGTTTTAACAACGAAACGATAATCTATTGCGTAAAGATGGCGCCACCAATCCAGTCGGCAGAAATATGACATCAGGTAGTGTTTTCCTAGTTTCATAGTTTGAGATACATAAAGAAATTGAAGTTTTGATTAAGAAATCAGAGTTAAATATGTTTAACAATAAAATACTCATTTTATTTATCAATGAAATAACAATTTTGTTTATGAATAAAATTTTGAGAAAACTTATTTTGAGCAATTTTAGTTTTAGCAACGCGCAATTGATTCCACCACCAATCCATTTGGTAGAATTTTGATTTTTAAGTCAACCTTTTCACCTAAATTCCATGACTGTACGCCGTCTGTACTGTACGCCGTTTGACTGTACGCCGTCTTTTTCACTACAGATGACACACACAAATACGCAAACATTTTATCTTATTATTATGATCGCTATTTAATAGCTGAATTTCATGTAAATCATATTTTAATAAGCAAAATGAAATTAAAATCAGTCCTTTATCATGTTCCTATTAAATTACTTAAGTTAACTGCGATTACAACATAAATTAAACGAGTCCCAGATGTATAACAAAAAAATCGACGGACCAAGAAGGAGATGTCCGATCGTAGTGAAATTTCGTATGCAAAGATATTTTGAGCAAATATGCAAATTAATAAAATTTGATGTCCAATGAATAAATAGTGGAAGCTCCAGCGCATCGGAACTGCGCATTTAACAGGTGTATATAAGGAGGTATTCTGAATCTGTGGTCAAAATTTCTGTTGCATTTCGACTGCGGATATCTTACGTCTTTCGAAGTCATTTCTGACACACTGACAGCACAGCGGTACGTAGATAACATTCTACGACCGGTTGTGTTACCGTTCCTTTGCGACACCCCGGACTTACTTTTCAACAAGATAATGCCCGGTCGCACACGACACTTTTTGCTATGAATTGTCTTCAAGCTTGTCCAACACTTCCTTGGCCAGATAGGTCTCCTGATCTCTCTCCCATAGCGCACATTTGGGACGTTATGGGCAGGCGATTGCAACCATCCCGGGATGTTGACGATTTAGCCCGACAGTTGGAGACAATTTGGCAAGACATTCCGCAGGAAACCATCCGTGAACTTTGTCAGTCTATGCCACGCCGGATGACATCTTACATCCGGGTCTTATTGACGCCTTATTGACTTCCTCTCTTTGTATACTGTCAAACTCTAAATCATTAAATTGTTCTGAAATTTCAATAGTTTCTTTTCTATGTATGTTCTTCACATCCACCAATTTTTATCACAATCGAACAACTCCTTCTTGGTGCGTCGATTTTTATTTTGTTATAGAGTGTATTTAGTAGGGGAATTGGCTGCTAATACTTTTAAAGTAGCAAAACTAATATTAGTTATAATACATAAAACCCAACGCAGTCAAAACAATCAAGACATATTTTCAAATATCCATCCAACCTAGAACTTTCAACCTTAATAGATTGAACAGAACGCCATCCCCTTATTTTCCCTCATTTATGTCAAGAAACGACCAAGAATCAAAAATAGAACGGACGCTGGAATTGAACGACACTTTCATCGGATTTCTGACACAATGTAACTAATTGGTTTTACGACAGTCGAAAGCTCAAAGGAAAATAATGGATTTTGAAGAATAGGATATTTATTGTCAATGGGAGACTTGGAAGCAAATAAATTTTTAAATGAAATGAAATATTGTTTAGCGTGTGTTAAATTAAAGATGAAATACTACATTTTTATTATTTTTATCCATGTTTTATTTTCAAATACAGGGTGCCAGAAAAAGATTGAAACACGATTTAATTCTGTATCTGTTGATTATAAGTGGGCAATGTAAATTGCAAAAATGTTGAAAGTAAGGTAGCAAATAAGACTACGTTAATGAAATAGTCCTCCAATTAATTTTCAAAAAGTTACACTTTTTAAATTTTTATGTGACCCCCTTAGACAAATTTGGTTAATTAGAAAATTTTTATTACTTTCTCTGCAATACATGGTAATGTATAAGGAAAGTATTGGAATCATACCAAAAATAACAACTCGAGTTTTCGACGGATCTACACGTTTCGTGACCTCTAGAATACGAAAACACTATTTTTAGCGTGACGTCTGTGTATATGGCTGTCTGTGTATCTGTCTGTCTGTCTGTCTGTGCAATGTACGTATCCACTCTAACTAAAAAACTAATGGACCGAATTTCATAAAATTTGGTATGTAAGCCACTTGGGTGAGATCCTGGTGCTGAATAGTTTTTGGTAATATTCGTAAAAACAGAACCCGTCTTTTTTTGCGAAAAAGCCCGTAAAAATTTCATGTATCCACTCTAGCTAAAATACTAATTGGTCAAATTTTATCAAATTTGGTAGATAAGTTATTTGTAGGATGCTCTGGTGCTGATTAGATTTTGGTTCGATTCAGAAAAAACAATCTGCCTTTTTTTACGAAATGGCCGCCAAAAATTTCATGTAGCCACCCTAGCGAAGATATTAATTGGCCAAGTTTCACAAAATTTGGTAGATAAGTTACTTGTAGGATGCTCTGGTGCTGTTTAGAATTTGGTACGATTCGGAAAAGAAGTACACGCCATTTTTTACGAAATGGTCGGCAAAAATTTCACGTATCCACCCTAGCCAAAATATTAATTGACCAAATTTCACAATATTTGGTAGAGAAGTTACTTATGGGGCACTCTGGTGCTGATTAGATTTTGGTATGATTCGGAAAATAGTAACCTGTCAATTTTTACCAAATGACCCTCAAAAATCCCCAAAATCTTAAAAATAAAAGACTACGTATGCTCAAATGTATCAATTAAATTCTTGTTTTATACTCAATTTTTGACAAGGAACAGAATATAACGCACTCCATTATACTTTAGGACTGACCGTTCTCAAAATATTTAAGATTTCCTGCGTTTTTGTTAGGTTACTATTGGAAAAAGGTCGAATTACCAAATAAAAACAAAAAATGAATAAAAAATGCAAATTTAGTGTTATTTGGAGCCATTAAACTCAACCTAATGATTTATTCAAGAAATAAAGAAAATATGAATTTGAGTCTGCAGGGAAAGTCATGTGCTGCTCACATCATATTTTCTGTAATGCAATAAGATCATTAAAAAATCCCGCATATCAGTATCTTTGAAATTGAGCGAGTTATATTTAATTGAAAATTGAACATTGTAAATGGGGACCATATGTCAAATTAGAAATGTAAATTTGTGATATATCACAAAAAAAAATCTGATGTGGGCACCACATGACTTTCCTTATATAATGTAATGAATTTACTACTTTTACAGTAAAAAAAAATAGGTTTTTCTTATAGTCGATACTAATATTTTTACCAAGATATTGAATTTTCGACAATTAGTCGTCATTTTTATTGATTTAGCGTCATTTTTATCCATTTGGCGAGATTTTCGTTAATGTGGCAACATTTCAAAAAGTCGCCAAGTAGGCGACATTCCACCAAATTCGTCGCCAAAATCTCGCCAAGCGTTATGGACAAAGAAATAAGTTAGTCTTACAGCAGATAAATGACTATTGACGTTCAAATACAAAAGTATTACTCAAAGTATCTTTTTCATGAATGGAACGAGCTAGATCCACGAGAATGATGTTATCCAATTTATCGCATGGTATTACATATGAAAAGAGAACATGTTTCTCAATAGCAAATATTTTTTTTTAATTTTATATGACTTTTTGATAATTTTTTATGAAAAATGTGCAATATCTCGAGAACGGTTCATGTTAGCGTTCTAAAATTTATGTCAATCGTTTTCTAATGAACATTTACATAAGAAATGTCTATTTGCGTAACTTTATTCGTGGTTTTGATTTTTTGACGATTTTTTCAAAATTTCATTCGAAAATTTAGGGGGGTTCTGAACATTCGATTGCGTATAAAAACAATAAGCTTCCAGTGTTTACGGATTGTGATTTTTGTACCAAATTTGGTTCGAATCGGTCCATTCGTTCGTCAGTTATCGTCTCCACAGACTCACTGACACACACACACTCACATACTTTCACACACACACACACACACACACACACACACACACAAACAAACACACACACAGACATCACTTCAAAAATGTGTGATTCGTGATCAGGGATGCTTGAAACGTGCTTTCCCGTCGAAATCTCGAATTCGAATTTTCGACCCCGTCACAATAATTTCCTTATACATTATGTATATAAGGAAAGTAATAAAACTGGATAATAATACATAGGATACCCAACAGCGGAGTGAGTACCTGTGCTTTATATGATCTCTGTCTGTGTAATACTTTATTTAGATGTATTTGTGATAAAAAATTTTGTCACATATTAGCGCTATTTTGATCTAATCAATTTCCATCGTCAATTTGTTTATGATCCCTATTTTCACTGATGAAACAGCATTTAAAAAAAGTGGCATAAGTCATATAATTCAGTTGATTTTAAAGATACAGATATGCGGGTTTTTTTAATGATCTTGTTGCATTAAAAATAAAAAAACATTCTGATTGCCCAAATTTGTCTAAAGCGGTCGTATAAAAAATTTAAAAAGTGTAACTTTTTGAAAATTAATAGGAGGACTATTTCATTAATGTAGTCTTATTTCGTACCTTACTTTCAATATTTTTTCAATTTACTTTGCCCACTTATCTCCAACTGGTAAAGAATTAAAACGCGTTTCAAGCTTTTTGGGACACCCTATATAGATATCCAAACAAAACAGTTTCAAACATATAGAATTTATGGTATGTAAAACAAGAATTGAGGTAGTAAAATTAATAGATACTGGATTCTTTTAAATGTGCAGAAACCGCTTCAAATATGTTAGAAAAACTAAATAATAAGGACAATACCTAGCCTCTCCACGCGACCCAAGTGGGCATTCGATCTTTGAGCTCAATTACATACATATTTCAAATTTTATTTCCCGCAGCATGCGCTTTACATAATATAAGCAGTATAGGATTCGAATTGAATTCATATCGATTCAGAGGTTTTTAAATTTACAAACGGCCAATGATTTTGACAAAAGTCCGTTTCATAACAAAACTATATGCATTTTTCGGATTATTTTCCTGTGTTCATATCTACATAATATACCCTCTTGCAAAAATATATGCACCCATAAAAAAGTGGACTACACCCTCGAAATTCGGCATACAAATGTCGTTTTAAGATGCTATGCAAATAAGCAAACTGCCAGCGCCAATGGTGTTATAGGACTCATACAACGCGCATCAAAACTTACATCATTTAAAAATGCCGGTGTTCTTACTCTCGGGCAATTAGAACCGGATTTTCTAATTTGATATTTCATGTTTTGTAAAATTATGCCTGTAAGAGAGACTTGACTGCGCTACGAACAATTGTCGGATTTAGAGAGAGGTTGAATCTTAGGCCTAAGGAAAGCTGGTTGGTTCAACTAAAGTATCAGTCGCTATGTTTGTAGTCGCGATTTAGTAGTTGCTCGGTGTTGATGACAGTGGATCAAAGAAGGCGCATGTAACTGTCACACAGGCTCACGACTTCCCATACAGATAACTGCTTGAGAGGATCGTGCAGCTAGGAGAGGAGTCACGTCCACACTAGGAAAATGAATGGAGGCACTACCATCCATTCTAAAGCATTTGCCATCGTCCATGCATCAAGGAATACTGTTCATTGACGACTGGCAGAAAGTGGGATAAAGCGGCGTACATTAAGGCGCCTACCCTCTGACCTCTAGACATAGATATGGATTGATACCGAACTCGATCAGCCTGGACAGTGTCCGATTGCAGGTGTTGGTTCCTTTAGCAACTGATCCCTCTTTTCTCTCAGTGCTCCTGACAACCGCATACGTTAGTGGAGGAGTATTGGATAGCGTCCCAACCCCGCATTTGTTATCGAATTGCACACGGTGTGACAGTCTAGGGTGCCATCTCGTGCAGCAATCGACTTCCACTAATTTTGCTCCAAGCCAATCTGTCAGCTCGCTTGTACATCGACAATATTCTACAGCCGATTGTTCTGTCTATGCTGTCAAGCCGCCCAAGTTCCAATTACAAACAAGACAATGCTCGACTACATACTACCAGGCATTCTCAACAATAAATTCGATGATTTAATACCCTCCCATGGTCACCCAGGTCCCCAGACCTATTACCAATAGAATACGTCTGGAACATCTTGGGGCTGAAATTGCAACCTTCTCAGAATACCACTGAATTAGTTGCCCAGTCGCAACATTTGTGACAGAATCTTCTTCAGAGGGATATACGCAACGGACTCTATGCCGCATCTAATATATGGTTGCATAGCTGCCTTAGAAGGATTTACCACTTACTAAAATGTCATCTACTTGTTACCACAATTTGTTAAATATTTTTACTCCCAAATTCTAATAATGAGCGTAACTTCTCAAACGATACATACATGTCAAGTTTCGTGGCTGTAGCTCAATTTTTTATTGGTACATATATATTTTTACAACAAAATGTATATGAAACTTTCTACTCAAATTGATTCCAAATCGTTTCAGTGATTCTTGAAATTACGAAGAGCCAACGATTTAACACCGACTCACCTACTTAGACACACAGACGAAAAGTCATTTCTAGTATCTAAAGACCCGACCAATGTATTAATGGTAAAAACTGCACTAGTGATTAAGTCATTATCTTTATACATTTAATTATTTATTTCAATAAATACATAAATATTTAAATATAATATATATTAATAGTAGATTATAATTTTAATAATAAATATTAACAAAAAATTATAATAGTAATAATAATATTAATAGTAAATAATAATAATAATAATAATAATAATAATAATAATAATAATAAATAGTAATTAAAACATGAACCATATATAAATATTTAAAATGAATATTTAAAAATGTTAAAACATGCGTTTATTTGAATTTCACTAACATTTTACTGTTGCAGCATATCATTAGTTTTTCTCCTGCAGTATTTATTCAACATCTGTTAGTAAAAATGTTACTAAAATATGAATTATTGCGATTTCGTGAAGGCGAGTTATGAATGAGATCACGTACGACATTAGTAGAAAATTTTGTGCCTAAGATAACGCTATTGAAGAAAGTCACTAATATACAGGTATTTTCATATTATAATCATTACATCGAAAATTTGAGAGCTAGTTATGAGAACTAATTCATTACATTTTATTGAAAATTTCTTAACTTAGATACGAACTGGTCATCACATTTTTATCATACGATATCTCTCCAAATTAAAATCAAACTTTAATTATTTATGTTAAAGAATACTTGAAGTGTATTTATTAAAGTTGACAACAAAAAATGATACTAATTCTACATAATAACTAATGTTAAATACTAAATACATATTTTAAAATGTTAGAGAAAATGCGTTTATTTTAATTTCACTAATCTTTTATTTTTGTAGCATGTCTTTCGTTTTTCCCTTGCAGTATTTAAAATGAAAGGAATGAGGCTTCAACATTTAAGAATGTCAGTATTAATTCTTCTTATTCCATTTGATCCTCATAGCCGGTAACATAAATTCCAACAAACTAAATCGTCACTGCGAATACTAATATCCAGCTGAATGGATTATATGAAAATTATAATTTTCAATTGTTTTGCCTCATTATCAAAACATGTAATATGGTCGAATGCACAATCGATCGGTGAAATGTACGCGACGAATGTACTAAATCATGCTGGAACAAGTGGAAATCTATATAAACAAAATTGGAAATCTGTCTGTCTGTCTGTCCCATCATCACGGGAGAACGGCTAAACCGAAATTGCTAATATTTTGTAGGTAGCCTTGAAATAGTTCCATTTAAAATTTAGTCCATGTTTCGATTTTCTACGACCAGTGGTCCTCGATATATTAGTGAAAAACGAAGCTTTCGTTTGTCTCAACATCACGCGAGAACGGTTCTACAGAATTTATTCAAATTTTGTGGATAGCCTTGAAATAGCCCCCTTATATTTAATCCAAGTTTCGAGTTTTTAAGATCCGGGGTTGTCCAGATATTAATTGAAAACGAAAATATTTTTTAGGAGTTCTACTCTCAAACTTCCTGGTTCTTCCAAATGAAAAGATAGAAAACCGTTTGTTTGAAACGTCAAAATGAATTAAAATTTTATCTCTGAGTTTGGTGGCAGATTTTTACGTTAAATAATCACTTTCTGAAATCATGAATTGTTTGAAAACATGAATTTAAATAGAAAATCTACCACCATGGTTTATTTTTTCCCAAGCTTTTACTCAACGATGAAAGTATTAAGAAATCAAAATGGTTAATGAATTTTTAGTATTTTATGAGGATATATCATGTTGCTCGGCAACGCAATAAAATTAAATATGTTTGTAAATGTTTATTATTATTTTTACGATTTGAATAATAAAAAATCTGATGTGGACAACACATGACTTTCCTTATATAATGAAATGAATTTACTACATTTACAGTTAAAAAAATGTTATTCTCATAGTAGATACTTATATTCTTCAACTAGTTGTCATTTCCAGTGATGTGGCGTCAATTTTATCAATTTGGCGAGATTTTCGTTAATTTGGCAACATTTAAAAAAGCCGCTAAGTTGGCGAAATTCCGCCAAATTCGTCGCCAAAATCTCGCCAAGCGTTATGGACGGAGAAATAAGTTATTCTTACGGCAGATGAATGACTATTGGCGTTCAAATGCAAAAGTATTACTCAAAGTGTCATTTTTCTTGAATGAAACGAGCTAGATCCACGAGAATGATGTCACCAAATTTATCGTATAGTATTACATATGAAAAGTGAACATGTTTCTCAATAGGAAATATTTTTTTTTTATTTTATATGATTTTTTTGATAATTTTTTTGAAAAATGTGCAATATCTCGAGAACGGTTCATGTTAGCGTTCTAAAATTTATACCAATCGCTTTCTAATGAAAAATTACATAAGAAATGTCTATTTGCATAACTTTATTAGCGGTTTTGATTTTTTGACGATTTTTTCAAAATTTCACTCGAAAATTTTGGGGGGTTCTGAACATTCGATAGCATATAAAAACAATAAGCTTCCAGTGTTTATGGATTGTGATTTTTGTACCAAGTTTCGTTCGAATCGGTCAATTAGTTCGTCAGTTATCGTCTCCACAGGCTCACTGACACACACACACACACACACACACACACGCACACATACTTTCATGTTTGATTCGTAATCAGGGATGCTTGAAACGTGCTCTCCTGTCGAAAACTCGAATTCGAAAATTCGACCCCGTCACAATAATTTCCTTATACATTATGTATATAAGGAAAGTAATAAATGGATATAAAACTATACTGTCTTATAAATGAAAGGTTAGATTTTTCTTTTAATTATATTAATTGCGGACTACGTACATCATTTTCATTTATTTTGGCAAAGAGTGTTGGTTAGTTTGGCCAAGCTTATATATTATGTTTAGCTAATAAACTTATATATTGTATTTAGCCAATAAATTCATTTAGCCGAGTGTTGAAACTGAAAAAGAGTAGAACGGGTATATCTTCTAATGCAATTTTAGTGTTTTCATTTAGTATATACAAACGGGATCTGGATGTTTCATGTAGATCTCCAAATTCAGAGCTACGAATTTGGCGGGATATCGCTAACTTGGCAATTTTTTGTTTGCCAAATTGACGAAAATGTCGCCAATTGTTAAAAACGAAGCAATTCAATGAACTTTTTTTAGCTTTGTTAGAGGAAAGTACTGAAATGATGTATCGTTAGAATTTGTCTGTCAGTCCAACCATCCTACTTAGTAACACATTTAGCGAATTTTTAAAATGTCACCAAATTGATAAAAATGTTTTTAAATAAAATCCATAAAAATATCTTGAAATTGATAAAATTGCCCTAAATGAAATTAATTGTGTTGTGTTATTGGATAGTATCCTGATGATGATTCGTCAATTTGTCCCTAAGTGGGACTGATAGTTTTACAGTCCTATTTGACGATAAATTTGGCGATTTCTTAAATTGTCGCTAAATTGACGAAAATGTCGCCAAACTGTCCATGGAGATAGCATTTAGACGATATGATTTCCATCAATTCATTTGGAGCAAATGATATCATGTCGTTTAGCAACGGATGTAAATACAATGTGTTTATGCGACATACGATTTTTATTAAATCTTTTCCGATTTGAATAATAAAGATATGCATATAAAATAAATTTCATTGCCATTGCATGTTTGACTGGATAATATCAGTTACGGACTTCAGGTTTAAACATTAGTGTTTCTGATGTTTTCGGGGATCATTGATTCAGAGATTATTGATATTTTCAAGTTATTATGTCATTGTTTTAATACGGCAAAAATTATTGAAACTTATTGTACGTTGCACGAGAAATCTTCTACAAATGCACGGGTATATCTTCTAATCTACGAGAATATAAGTAGTACAGTTATATTGGCATATATAAACTGGCATATATTGGAATCAAGTACGGCCTTATGGTATGAAGATTACGGGGATTATTGGTAATTTTAATTTAAATCGTTATCTGTTTTATTTTGGCGAAGATTTTTCTGACTCATATTGTAATACGGGTGATCTTCTACTAACACTATGACATATCTTCTGATCCACGGCATTATACTTAGTACGGGTATATATATCATCTCATATAATTTTAGAACTTTCATTTTGGCAGATATTGGAATCAATTACTGCCTTCGGATTTAAAGATCACGGGTTTATTGAAATTTTCAATTTATGAGTGTAATCTACTAATACAGGTTACATCTTCTAGTATTCTCATATATTGATTCAATTCCATATTTTTTGTAAATTTGCTTACAAAAGGGGCCAAGATGTTTTATTCTTCAGATTTGCTCGTCTAGATAATTTTGTATATCAAGAACAGAGATTCTTAAACTTCTTTTTAGGAGCATTACATTAAATATTTTTAAATATTTTGATTAAAAATGTACTACAGGAATTTGCATATGATTGGGAATTTTAAGTTTCTTTATATTATATACTCCGTACGAAGAACGGGTATGCTGCTAGTTCATTATAAGAACAATCCATTTCTCCGTCTGTAACGCGTGGCGATGAATTTGCCGGTAAATCGTCAGTTTGGGGACTTCTTAAAATGTTGTCATATTGACGAAAATATCACTTTATCGATAATGTTGTTGCCAGAATGATAAAAGTGACGCTAAATCAGTGAAATAAATTGTGTTTTGTCAGGGAATAGTATTATAATGATGTTTCGATAGAGTCTGTCTGTCAGTTCGCTACCCAACTCATACGAATCACCTGAAATTTTAGAGCACAAATAAGAGGAACGTCCCACTTGAAGACAAAAAAAAAAATGGCTACTTATTTTAATGTCACAAAATTGATCAAAATATCACCAAATTGGCGAAAATATCACCAAATTGATAAGATAATGGTAAATGAATGAAAACGACGCCAAATTGACGAAACTTTAACATTCTGCGAAATTAAGTCCAATTTAAATCAACATATTTCTCCATCCTTCCATCCGTAATGCTTGGCGAACATTTTAACGACGAATTTAGGAAGATATCGCCAATTTAGCGACTTTTAAAGTGCTAATAAATTGACGAAAATGTCCTCACATCGATAAACACATCGCCAAATTGTTTAAAATTATGCTAAATCAATGAAATGTATTGTGTTTTGTTAGAGGATAGTATTGTAATGGTGTTTTAATAAGGTCTGCCAAATAAGGTCCGTCTTCGGTAAGTTTTGTCAGACCGCCCTATTTGCCGACAAAGTGTGCAACATCTTAAATTCGCAAAACTGATCAAATGATAGCCAATTTTACGAAAATATCGCCAAATTATAGCCAATTTTACGAAAATATCACCAAATTAATAAAATGGTGCTACATTAATTAACCAAATTGATGAAATTAAACCCAATTGATGAAAATTAAATATTTTACTAAATTAAGTTTTATTTCCTTATAAATCCCTGTCGCTTTGTGAGAATAATTAAGTTAATGCACCTGATTCAAATTTATGTGGGTTTCACTGTTCGTCGGGTAGAAGCGCTTTGTTTAGGGAGTCGCAAATGAATTGCGGGATGATATAGAACATATCTTTCTATAGGGAGTAGAATCTATATAAATAAAAATGAAAATATGTCTGTCTGTCTGTCTGTCTGTCTGTCTGTCTGTCTGTCTGTCTGTCTGTCTGTTTGTCACACCATCACGGGAGAACGGCTGAACCGAATTTGATGAAATTTTGTGGGTAGCCCAGAAATAGCCCCACTTAAAATTATATCCGTTTTTTGAGTTTCTACGACAAGTGGTTCTCGAGATATTAGTAAAAAACGAAATTTTCGTTTGTCTCATCATCACGGAAAAACGGCTGAACCGAATTTAATGAAATTTGGTGAATAGCCTTGAAATATCCCCCCATAAATTTTGTCCAAGTTTCGAGTTTCTAAGACCTGGGGTTGTCGAGATATTAATGAAAAACGGAACTTTTTCCTAGGAGTTCTACTCCCTAACTCCGTGGTTTATCCAAACGAAAAGCTTGAAAATCGTTTGAAAGTGAATTAAAATTTAATCTCTGAGTTTGATGGGAGATTTTTTGCGTTAATTAGTCACTTTCTGAAAACATGAATTGTTTGAAACATGATTTAAAGGGGAAATCTATCTCCATGGTTCATGGTTTATTTAAAACAAGCTTTTACGGAACAATGAGAAGTATAGAGAAATCAAAATCGTTATTTAATTTCGCAGTTTATGTTATAAGACATGACATATTTAACATGTTATAAGATTCTATCTTATATCATGTTACTCAGAAACGCAATTAAATTAAATCTGTCTGTTAATTTTAATAATTATTTTTTCGATTTGAATAATAAATAAATGGATATAAAAATATATTTTAGAAAAGAACGATTTGATTTTTCTTATAGCATTTTTGACTGGATAATATCAATTACGGTCTTCAGGTTAAAAAATTATTATTATTTATATTTTCGGGGATTATTGATTCAAGGATTACTGATATTTTCAAGTTATTATGCAATTATTTTATTATGACAAAAAATGTTTAAACTCATATATTGTATGTTGTACGAATCTTCTACAAATACACGTGTATATCTTTTAATCTAGGAGAATATAAGTTGTACAGGTATATTGACATATGTTTTGATATATATTGGCATATATTGGACTCAATTACGACCTTCTGGTATAAAGAGTACGGATGTTATTATGTTTTCAATTTATTACGTCATCTCTTTTATTTTGGCAAATATTTTTGAGACGCATATTGTAATACGGGTAATCTTCTACTAACACATTGGCATATTTTCTGATCTGCGACAATATAATTAGTACGGGGTTGCATATATTCATTCAATTCCTATTTTTTCTTCTGTAAATTTGCTTACAAAAGGGGGCAGGATGTTTTATTCATCAGATCTGATCGTGAAGATAATTTTGCATAGTGAGAACATATATTCTTAAACTTCTCTTTAGGAGCAATAAATTTAATATTTTAACAGAATTTGCACATGATTGCGAACTATAAGTTTCTTTAAATTATACACTCCGTACGAATAACGGGTGTGCTGTTAGTGGTTAATAAATTTTAACATTTTAGGAGGATATATCATGTTGCTCGGCATCGCAATTAAATTAAATGTGTTTGTTAATGTTTTTATTATTTTTTTTCGATTTAAATAATAAATAAATGGATAAATGGATATAAAAGTATATCTTATGAATGGACGGTTTGATTTTTCTTTTAATTATATTAATTACTGACTGCGTACATCAATTTCATTTATTTTGGCAAAGAGTTTTCAAGCTTATATCGTATTTAGCTACTAAACTCATATATTGTGTTTAGCCAATAAATTCATATAGCCGATTGTTGAAACAGAAAAAGAGTAGAGCGGGTATATCTTCTAATTCAATTGTAGTGTTTTCATTTAGTATATTGAAACGGGATAAGAATGTTTCATTCAGATCTGCAAATTCAAAGCTACGAATTTGGAGGGATATCGCTAATTTGACAACTTTTCTTAAACTTTGCCAAATTGACGGACAAATTGATATAAACGACACACAAACAGCTGCCATAAACCTTCGGGTTGGTCGTGTGGCTTGGGTCTTCTACATATCAATGAAAATTTTTTTTGTTTTGTTAGAAGAGAGTACTGAAATGATGTTTGGTTAGCATTTATCTGTCAGACCAACCATCCTACTTAGTAATACATTTAGCGAATTTTTAAAATGTCACCAAATTGATAAAAATGTTTTCAAATCTATAAAAATATCTTGAAATTGATAAAATTGCGCTACATAAATGATATTAATTGTTTTTTGTTAGGGGATAGTATTGTGATGATATTTCGTCAATTTGTCGCAAAGTGGAACTGTCAGTTCTACAGTCCCACTTGGCGATAAATTTAGCGATTTTTTAAAATGTCGCTAATTGGACGAAACTGTCGCCAAATGTTCCATAGAAATATAACTATTTAGACGATATTTTTTCTACCAATTTATTTGAAGCAAATGATATCATGTCGCTTAGCAACGGATTTAAATCCAATGTGTTTATGCGGCAGACGATTTTTATTAAATCCTTTCCGATTTGAATAATGAAGATATGTATATAAAATAAATTTCATTGCCATTTCATTTTGGACTGGATAATATCAATTATACTCTTCAGGTTTAAACATTATTATTATTGATATTTTCCGGAATTATTGATTCAGTGATTATTGATATTTTTAAATTATTACGCCATTGTTTTATTGCGGCAAAAATTGCTGACACACGCATATTGTACGTTGTACGAGTAATCTTCTAGGAATGCACGGGTATATCTTCTAACCTACGAAATATAAGTAGTACAGGTATATTGGCATATATTTTGACATATATTGGCATATATATTGGAATCAAGTACAGTCTTCTGGTATGAAGATTACGGGGATTAATTATATATTCAATTTATTACGTCGTCTGTTGTATTTTACCAAAAAACATTTGAGACTCATATTGCAAAACGGGTAATCTTCTACTAATAATCGGACATTATAAGTAGTACGCGTATATCTCCCCATATAATTTTAGCACTTTAATTTTGACATATATTGGAATAAATGACTGTCTTCAGATTTAAAGATTACGGGTTTATTGGTATTTTCAATTTATACATGTAATCTACTAATACAGGTTATATTTTCTAATATTCGCGTATATAATTAGTACGGGTTCCATACAATTTTAACGCTTTTATTTTGCATATATTGATTCAATTCCATATTTTTTTTTATATTTGCTTACATAAGGTGTCCAAGATGTTTCATTCTTCAGATATGTCCATGAAGATAATTTTATATAGCGAGAACAGAGATTCTTAAACTTCTTTTTAGGAGCATTATATTAAATATTTTAACAGAATATTTTGATTAAACATGTCATTTAGTATACTATAAGAATTTGGGCATGATTATGAATTTCAAGTTTCTTTATATTATAAACTCCGTACGAAGAACGGGTATGCTGCTAGTAGAAGATAAGAATATCGATTGGGAAATGTGCATGGCTCACACGTGTCCATGGATAGCTGATTTTTGAATCCCGCCATTTTACGGGCATACCTTTTAGTACTATAGAAAACTAAGAAAACTTTGATTGGAAATAGATATAAAAATATAGACTATGTTATAGTTGCAGTTCCTGTTAAAAATTCAGAGCAAACAAACATAAATTGAAGAAATAGAAGAATATTTTAATACGTTATGTCTAAATTTGAATATAATACCAAACAAAATTGACATATTGTCCAGAGCATGGAGTTAGAAAGAAGATAAAAAAACTCCTACGAATGAAATGTTTGAAAATACCATAATGCTTTGAGAATTACATGTAGATATCGCTAGTGTTAGTAAAACAGTTGCTATTGCTAGTTGAATATAAAGGCATAGTATTAGTACATGTATTTTTGATTATTTTTAAATTAAAGGTTCCCCTAATATGAGTATAATTAACAAGTACTTTTCATAGTTGTATGATAGCATACAGAGAATACACGGAGATAAAAAGAAATTGAAAGGTAAAATAACTTTGAATACGTAGGAATATTTTTTACTGTTGCATTTTTACTTTGCATTGCGCTAATAATGTATTTTTACAAAATTAGCAGTTTAAATAAATATATTTAGGTTTTTCTAAATAGAAATGCATACAATGCATGACTACTTATCTTTTCCCAGCGCCACCTGAATTACTTGTCTCAAGCTATATTGCCGTTTTCTTAATATGAAATTTTATCCCCATGTAAGAAACTAAAGGTCTGAGTGAAAATCGTAAAATGTATCATTTAAAAATAATATTCTTGCTTTTCTCGGCTTTATTGATGTATTGCAAAAAGAAAAATCATGGCATTAGCTACCTTGGGGGATAAACTATAGACCTCTGAAAATCGAGGTGTATCACATTACGTATAATATACAATTGCCAGCTACTGACTCAAGCATGGCTACTTTACGGGACAGAACATCGATGTACAGACACACACAAATATATACAGACAAGAATATCCTTGCAATGTTTTAAATGGAGAAATTCAGGAAATCTTTAACCAAGCTTTCCCGCCAAGATATGGAATTCGAAATTCTGAAAACCATATATTATGCAATAGTGTGAGAAAATAAAATTGTTGAAATACTTTTGGGTATCAGCATCCAGCAATTTGTAGCACAAAAATGTTTCGGCTTAAAGTTCATTGTTTAAATTCAACATTGCATTGCGCCAATAATTTAATTTTACAAATTTGGCAGTTTAAAAATACATATTTTAGGCTTTTCACCATAGAAAAGCATATAGGGCTACTTATCGAAACCAGCGCCACCTGAATTGTCTCAAACGATATTGTAGTTTTCTAAATATGAAGTTTTAACTCCTTACATTTACCTCCATGCTCCAGGGATTTAAGGAAAATGCTGGTTGGTCCAGTTTCATAGAGCCGAAATGGTTTTGTGTGAATAATATTTTGTAAAATAAAACTGCAGTAAAGTTTACTTATTTTTTTCTTTCAGATTCATATGCTTTGTTTACAGGCTTTCGAATCACTATAAGTTCCTCGTTAACTATGTATAGTTAGTTAGCTCTTTTAGTTTTAGACCCCACCTTTATACCTGCATATACAATTATTATAATAACTTACTCTGCTGTATAAAAATTAAACTTATACAATATATTTGACGAGATTTTACATTCAAGTTAATCTATATACATGCCTGCTGGCATATTGGACGTTCTTGAATACGTATAACTCCGTCTATCCTGTTCAAACCTCACCAATTATTGAACATCTTTAGAATATCCAGTTCATTTAGTTTCCTTTAAAACAAAACACAATATTTCCTCCTTGTGCATCAATAATTCACAAAGGAGAAAGCAAACGGATTGAGCTGCAATGATCGTGGCATTTTAAATAGAGCTTTCCCAGCTATTACAAAACCCAGGTTAAAATGTTAAAGTACCGAAATTGTAATCATTATACTTTAAAAACCAAGAGCTTGCTCCACACAAAACCCAACTATATATACTTGTAGGATTTTCAAAGAGCAATAAGTTCGTGCTTATTGTTTATGGCTATCACCTTTAGTTTTTAAAATATAACTATTACAAACTTGAGAAACATAAAAGTTTCACACTTCTTCAACGTGACAAGACGGTTACTCGAAAACTATAAGATTTTATTTTGAAATTGAGATTTAGTAACACAATTTCCTCATACGTATTTTTGTTGCGTATTATTTAGATCGATCTTTTATGGTTTCAAATATATTTCGAGTGAAAATATGAAAAATGATAAAAAGCACGTTTGAACAGATACTTTAAAATTTTGTTTATACAAAATAGAGCGCGATCAAAATTACAATTATATACGTTTCTTTAGCTTTCAAAAAGCTACAAATTCCTGCTTATTATTTAAAGCTATCTTTTTTTATTTTTTGAGATATAAACATTGCAAATCTGAACAAAAAAGATTAATTATGCACAACGTCTAGATTATGAAACACTTTCCAAATGAAATACAATTTTATTTAAACATCTCTAAAATGTGATGCATTTAGTTGTGATATTTTTTAAATTATCACAGTACTACAATAATTTTTCTGACTGGGAAATTTAAAACTTCAACCAAAAAGGCAACGCTATAAAATCGTCTGATTCTCTGTGTAAGAGCAATGAATATTTCATTCACATCATTCATTCACATCCGTCATTCAATATTTCATTCACATCACATATTCCAGACTCAAGAGCTGAATAATTTTGCATTAAAAAATTCAGCAATCCTTGTACAACTCATCTTACAATCGCTTGATATTTTACATTCTGCATTCGTTAAAATTAGATACTTATACAAATAATCAAAGTATAGTTGTAGAAATAATCAGTTTAGCGATCATATAAAATCGAAAATATCGTAATCGCATTAGCACAGAATTTGCATACACAGATAATATGCAACAAGAAAGATCAATCATGCTTAAAGCATTGATTATGAAACACTTTCCAACTTCAATGCAATTTTATTTAAACATATCTAAAATGGAATGAATTCCTCGGTAATATTTTAAAACTTATCACAATACTATATTAATTTATTAAATTTGAGAACTTAAACCTTCATCGAAAAAAATGAACTAAATTCAAATGACGGCATTGAAATATAAATTGCCTGGTTTAAACATCTCTAAAATGCGATATATTCCTAGGTAATATTTTTAAAATTATCATACTACTACAATAATTTATTATATTTGAGAACTTCATCGAAAACAACTGACATTCATTCAAATGACGTCATAGAAAAAATAACACAGCTGGCTCTCTCTATAAAAACAGCATTTCATTCATAACATTGTCTCATTCATTTCATTTATCACAGTACTAAAATAATTTATTTTATTTAAAAACTTAAGACCCTGGAGCTACAAGTAATTAAACTCTATGCTTAAAACTTCATCGAAAGAAATCGTTCTTCTCTGTAAAATCAATGGATATTTCATTCATATCAGATATGCACACTCCATGAGCTAAATAGTTTTGTGTTAAAAAAATACAGCAATTCTTATACAACTCATCCTACATATTTTGCTGCTTACATTTTACATAAGGGAAAAATAGGCTTCGTTGTTGAAATAATCAAATTTGATTGATCATTTAAACTCATATTGTCATTGTGCTGTTTCAGCATGTAGATGCACAGAATTTAAGCAAAAATATAGCGGTTTTAGGACGAATACAACATTCAATATAAATTAAAAAAACTTTAAAAATCAGGATTTTGAGACAAGATGGATGCCATATTTTATTTTGAAGTGCGTCACGTGATCTTTTCATATCATGGTTACGTGATCGCTTCATATAAGAGGTGTAATTATTATTTTAATTTTTATTTGCAAAACTACTGAATATATTTTGCTGAAATTTTGTTTATGCATTTTATGGAATAATTTGAATTTTACCTAAAATTTTCGAAGCGATTTGTGAATATTAAATCCGCTTAAAACATGTTTGAAAAATTAGGTCCTATATGGTTCAATGTATTTAATTTATCAGTCCGGGTACAATCCAAAACTAATTGGGTGATATTATTCATTTATAGTCCCATAGGTCCTACAGACAGTTTGAATAACATACTAACATTTCATTTTGATTAAGCCATTTTTACGGCAGTTATCGTGCTAACGGACAGACAGACATACAGACAGACAGAATGAACAAAGTCATAAACACTTTTCAGCTTTGTTGTAAAGTGTTAAAAACTACTTAACATATTTTGATGAAATTGTTTTACGCATTTGACGTGATAATTTGCATATTTCCTAAAATTTTCAAAGCAATTTGTGAATTTTAACTCCGTTTAAAAATGTTTGAAAAATAGGTCTCATAGGGTTCAATGTATTTCATTTTCTCAATCCGGGTTCAATCCAAAATTAATTGGGTGGCATTCTTTGTTTACATTCCCATATGTCTCACAGACCGTCTCAACAAATTAAAACTTCATTTTGATAAAGTCATTTTTACAGCAGTTATTGCGCGAGCGGACAGCCAGATAGGACAAAATGAACAAAGTCATAAGCACTTTTCAAGTTTGTTAGAAAGTGCTAAAAACAGACAAATATCAATCTTCTTGAAATTTATTAACCGATTTCTCGAAAACTACCTGCACTTTTTTGATAATAAATATAGATTTTACCACTTAATATTCTAGTACAAATTTTTATACTTTTTTAACACTTGTTTAGTTTTTTAACACTTTCCAACATAGTTTTAAAGGGTTTATAACTTTGTTCATTCTGTCTGTCTGTCTGTTCGTTCGCACGTTAACTGCCTTAAAATGACCTTATCAAACTAAAATTTTAGTATGTTGTTGAGACGGTCTGTGGGACACATGGAAATGTCGAAGATTAACGTCCCTCAATTAGTTTTGAATTTAACTCGGGATGAAAAAATGAAATACATTGAACCCTATGGACCTATTTTTTCAAAATTTTTTTAAGCGGAGTTAAAATTCACAACTGTTATCACTCCTATTGTTTTCTCAATGACTGATACCACTCACTAGCGAATTTTTTATTAAGTGTTCTAGCTCTGTTTGACTTGCACTTTGCGTGCCTCGTCACAGTTTGTTTTATCGGTACTTCTTTTGGTTTGAAGAAGAAAACTTATAATGCCCTCGAAACAATTGTCTTCACCTAATTAACATCCTCCTGCGTTCTTTAACTGAGTTTTGCAGAGGTGGAACAACCCAGTGGTTACCGCGCGGGGATTGTACTCAGACGACCCGAGTTCGATTCCCGGCTCTGCCCCAACTGTACCCATGTTCCCGCAGAGTACGGAAACGTTAAATATGCGGATCCGTAAGTCCTTCAGAGAATTGGGTGGTAGGGTAAGGTACTGTCCCTCTTAATGCCGCCCCACAGGGTTCCGATCTAAACTAGGTGGCACTTCCCGGCCATTCAAACATATACCTTACTCCTTAAGGTAGATCGAGCGATCTGAGTCGAAGAACAAGAAGGAATGTTTGTTATTTTCTTACAAATAGCAGTCTTATTTATTGTAACATATATATAATACAGGCAAACATCGATTATACGTGTTAAAATATTCTTTTGAATAAATTTCTATTCACATCAGCATAAATCTTCTATATACGGAAAGACGTTGACATATTCTGACATGTCGCAGATAAAACATTTTACCCTTATATCGAGTTAATAATGTCATTTAAATTAGTGGATATGATTATACTATTATATTTAGTAATTTAACAATAAATTACAATACCATGTCACTATTTGTCCAGTTACTCAATTTAGAAGCGACTGAATTACAAATAATGCATTAATTAGAAGCATACTTGATGCCATAATAGGTTATGCACTAAGATATTCAATTAATAAGTAACGTCATAATAGGTTATGCATTAAGATATTTAATTAATAAGTAACGTAATATGTTATGCACTAAGATATGTAATTAATAAGTCATGCCATAATATGTAATCCTCTATTTCATCAAACAATTTCACGAAATTGCACCAAAATATTGGCTAGGTGTTAGTGTAGCTTACAATAAAGCGTAAGAGATTTTATAATTTAAAACTCGAAACATGTTTCTTGCTAATAACATGTAGATGTGCAATTCAGCAAGTTTAATAACGCAACATCTTGCAATTTGTACAGTTATTGGAGAAATAGTGCAACAGTTATTTGTTCTGTTTTCTTGTAATTTCTGTTAGAAAAGTTATTTACACTAGATTACTAAAATTTAGAAAAGTCAAATGGTTTAAAACGTTGGTATTACGGTTTTATTATGGAACATAAAAACAGGCAGAGAATCAATATAAATAAAATTGAAAATATGTCTGTCTGTCTGTCTGTCTGTCTGTTTGTCCCGTCATCACGGGAGAACGGCTGAACCGAATTTGATGAAATTTTATGGGTAGCTTAGAAATAGTCCCACTTAAAATTTTGTCTATGCTTTGAGTTTCTACGAGCAGTGGTTCTCGAGATATTAGTAAAAAACGAAATTTTCGTTTGTTCGGAAAGGATGAAAACTCTTTGTTTAAAACGTCAAAATGAAATAAAACTTTATTTCCGAGTTTGGTGCAGGATTTTTGAATTAATTAGTCACTATCGAAAAACATGAATTGTTTAAAACATGAATTTAAATGGAAAAATCTACCTTCATTGGTTAACTTTCACAAGCTTTTACTCAACGATGGAAAGTATAAAGAAATCAAAATAGCTATCAAATTTCGCATTTTATGAGGAAGATTCTATCTTATATCATGTTGCTCGGCAACGGAATGAAATTAAATGTGTTGTTAATATTTATTATTATTTTTGCTATTTGAATAAAATAAATAAATGGATGTAAAAATATATTTTATAAATGAACAGTTTGCTTGTTCTTTTAATAATATAAATTGCGGACTGCGTGCATCACTGCGTACATCAAGCTCATATATTGTGTTTAGCTAATAAACTCATATATTTGTGTTTACCCAATAAATTCATTTAGCCGATTGTTGAAACAGAAAAAGAGTAGAACGGGTGTATCTTATACAATTTTAGTGTGTTCATTTAGTATATACAAACGGGATCAGGATATTTTATTCCTCAGATCTGCAAATTCAGAGCTACGAATTTAGCGGAATATCGCTAACTTGGTAACTTTTCTTAAGCTTTACCAAATTAGCGGAAATATCTCCAAATTGATAAAAATGACACAAATCAATGAAATTAAATTTGTTTTTTTAGAATAGAGTACTGAAATGATGTTGCGGTAGCATTTGTTGGTCAGTCCATCCATCCTACTTAGTAACACATTTAACGAATTTTTTTAATATCAAAAAATTGATAAAAATATTTGTAAATCCCTAAAAATATCATTGAATTGATAAAATTGCGCTTAATGATATTAATTGTGTTTTGTTAGGGGATAGTATTGTGATGATGTTTCATCAATTTGGGACTATCAGTTCTATAGTCCCACTTGGCGATAGATTTGGCGATTTTTTAAGTTATCGCTAAATTGACGAAAATGTCGCCAAACCATCCATGGATATAGCATTATTCAGGTGATATGATTTCCATCAATTTATTTGAAACAAATGATATCATGTCGCTTAGCAACGGATCCAATGTGTTATATGCCATACGATTTTTATTAAATCTTTTCCGATTTGAATAATAAATATATGTATACAAAATAAATTTCATTGAGATTGCATTTTTGACTGGACAATATCAATTACGGTCTTCAGGTTTAAACATTATTATCATTGATATGTTCGGGGACAGTTGGCTCAGGTATTATTGGTATTTTCAATTTATTATGCCATTGTTTATTTATGACGAAATTTGTTGAAACTCATATATAGTACGTTGTAAGAGTAATCTTCTACAAATGCACGGATATATCTTCTGATCTACGAGAATATAAGTAGTACAGGTATATTGGCATATATTTTAATATATATTGGCATATATTGGAATAAATTACGACCTTCTGGTATTAAGTTTACGGGGATTATTGATATTTTCAATTTATTACGTCATCTCTTTATTTTGGCAACTATTTTTGAGACTCATATGATAATATGGGTGATCTTTTACTGACACACTGGCATATTTTCTAATCTGCGACAATATAAGTAGTACGAGGTTGCATATATTGATTCAATTCTTTTTTTTTTTTGTAAATTTTCTTACAAAAGGGGCCAGGTTGCTTTATTCTTCAGATCTGCCCGTGAAGATAATTTTGCATTGTCAGAACATATATTCTTAAACTTCTCTTTAGGAGCAATAAATTTAATATTTTAACAGAATTTGCACATGATTGCGAATTATAAGTTTCTTTATATTATATATTCCGTAAGAAGAACGGGTATGCTGCTAGTATTATATATGCATATCTTCTCATTTGAAAAAAAATTTTAATTGATGCAATTAATTTTCATATTTTATTAATTTATGAGGTAGATTATAAGATATTTTATATTAAATTTACCTGAAAAGCAATTTCAATTTTAATGTCATTTGTTTTTCCTATTAGGAAATACGCGTTGCCGTCACAGTTGAACTCCACTGTAATCTGCAATTTATGATAACTGTGTGCCATGTATGTTTCTATATTGTGCATTGAAATGGTCAGAGATGAATTGAAATGGTCAGAGATTGCTGTACTAAAATGGTTCAGCTATCAACCAACTTATTCCTAAACATATATACATTTTATTTTTTGAGGGAAAAAATAAAAAATAATCTGATCTGGGCAACACATATCTTTCATTATATAATGTAATAAATTTACTACTTCTACAGTAAAAAAATAGGTTTTTCTTATAGTAGATACTTATATTCTTTCCAAGATATTGAATTTTCGACTATTAGTCGTCATTTTCATTGATTTAGCGTCATTTTTATCCATTTGGCGAGATTTTCGTTAATTTGGCAACATTTCAAAGCGTCGCCAAGTTGGCGACATTCCGTCAAATTCGTCGCCAAAATCTCGCCAAGCGTTATGGACGAAGTAATAAGTTATTCCTACAGCAGATAAATGACTATTGGCGTTCAATTATAAAAGTATTACTCAAATATATTTTTTCATGAATGGAACGAGCTAGATCCACGAGAATGATGTCACCCAATGTATCGCATGGTATTACATATGACAAGTGAACATGTTTCTCAATAAGAAATATTTTGTTTTATTTTATATGACTTTTTGATCATTTTTTTTTGTAAAATATGAAATACCACTAGAACGGTTCATGTTAGCGTTTTAAAATTTATGTCAATCGTTTTCTAATGAAAAATTACATAAGAAATATCTATTTGCGTAACTTTATTAGCGGTTTTGATTTTTTGACGTTTTTTTCAAAATTTCACGAAAATTTTGGGGGATTCAGTGTATTCGATTACGTATAAAAACAATAGGCTTCCAGTGTTTATGGATTGAGATTTTTGTACCAAATTTCGTTCGAATCGGTCCATTCGTTCGTCAGTTATCGTCTCCACAGATTCACTGACACACACACACACACACACACACATACTTTCACACACACACACAGACATCGCATCAAAAATGTTTGATTCGTGATCAGGGATGCTTGAAACGTGTTCTCCCGTCGAAAACTCGAATTTGAATTTTCGATCCCGTCACAATACTTTCCTTATACATTATGTATATAAGGAAAGTAATATATATGAAAGTGTGGACGTAATTTTTTTCCTGACACCAATACAAAAGTTACTGATGAGTTGTGAAGTTTTACGAGATGCCTACCAATGAAAGTACTTCAACATTTTATTATCGTATTTTTATTTATAAATTAAAATCCATTTAAATATATAAACTTCTATCATTATAAATGTTACCATTTTACTTTATAAAACGCACAATTACCGAAAATGTATGCACTGTCTTTGATGTGCTTAGCCCAACTTTCGCGATATGATGATCGCAGCAGAATACTTTAATTAATAAGGCTGGCAATTAGGCCCAAAAAATTCAGAGATGCGGTCTGAACAGTCCCCGATCTGAGACTAGTTTCCATGCAATCCTATCACGCATCTTAACTACATTAACCAATGACAATCTGGATAGATTGCTAAGAGTAAAGCAGAACAGATGTTGTCAACGGATCATATCTAAAAGCCAGTCTGAGCCCATACTGACCTTTCGTGCATCTCCCCACCTTAGACACTTCCCATTCAGTTAGATTGCTAAGAGCAAGACAGGAATAGATACGGCATGTCAGATTCATATCAAAATACGAGTCTCCTCACACCTTCCGTGTATCAGTTCAACCTTATCTCCGTATAATTTAAATAGATGGAAAACAGCCAGGCAGTTGATCCTAAGGATTCCTCTATGCATTGCGTCATATATCACAGCTCATGATACAGATTTGAGAACCCGCCAGTACCACATTAGTTAACATGTTCATAGAAGATGCAGAAATCGCTGAAAGATCTATGAACATGCCCTGGGAAAGATACCGGTGGAATATCTTTCATCACCCTCAGAATGAGTTATCCTTAAGTTCCTATGAATATAGGAACCTTGCAATATCCAATTCGTTAAGTTCCTGTATAATAGAAATTTCAGGGTTATTTAAAATAATATCAATGCACAGTGACGTCTACGTTGAACGCTCAGAAGAATACTTGAATCCAATATAAAAATATGTCTCTTTAAATATATAACATCTTTTCTCCATTAATTAATATTTCTGGAAGATAAACCTTTTTAATTTTTTGATTTCATGAGACATTTTTAGTGCAAAAGAAAGAAAATATTTGATTACATTTTGTTCTTGAAGGGATGTTTTAAAATTAAAAACAATTATAAAAGTGCAGATAAAACTACATAATTTATAATAGAAACGAGAATTTTATTTGAAGCCTCCCAAAACGTTACCTAACAGCAGTTGTTACCTAACAGTTAAATAAGAGTGGGGAGAACGTCTTAACCGAATTTGATGAAATTTGGTGAGTAGTTTTGAAGTAGCTCCACTTAAAATTTAGTTTATGTTTCGAGGTTCTAACACCAGGTATTTTCGCGATATTAATGAAAAACGAAACTTTCGTTTGTCTCATCATCACGGGAGAATAGCTGTACCGAATTTAATGAAGTTTTATAAGTAGCTTTGAAATAGTCCTCCATAAATTTGCTCCAAGTTTAGAGTTTCTAAGACCAGGGGTTATTGAGATATTAATGGAAAACAAAACTTTTCCCTAGGAGTGCTGACTTCATGACTTCACTCTCTGACTTCATGATTCCCAACGAAAAATGTTGGAAATTGTTGGTTTAAAACGTGAAAGTCAAATAAATCTCTGAGTTTTGTGGGAGTTTGTTGAACGTATTAGTCACTTTTGAAAATCGCAGGTTTGAAATATGAATTTAAATCGAAACTCAATTAGCATAGCTTATTTTTCACTGGCTTAGATCTATTAGATCAATTAGATCTATTTTTTTCTTACATAATGCAATGAATTTATTCTTTCACGGTAAAAAACCAATGTATAAGATTTACGGCCTTATATGTTCCGGTGTAATTTTTGTCAGAGTTTTGTATCGCAAATCCCGAGAAATGCCGGGTAATCGCTGCTAGTATAAAATAAAATCCAGTTCAAAAATAAGAACTTTAGTTACTTTGCTGATCTTGAAAAGCATTAAAATATATTACATCCTGGCATTTCATGAAATATTAGTTACTTTGCTGAAAAAAGTTATCTTTGGACGCTATCTGTGCAACGATTTATTTATCACATCTACCGCAAATTATTTCTCTCTGTATACAGGTGGCACTTCGACGATAAGTGCTTGCAATTTCGTACTTAACGGTAGGAGCTTGCAATAAGACGACGGTAAGAGCTTGTGGCAGCAGACGACTCTGCTTCTGCCAAAGACATCGATCGAAGATATTAGGATACCCGAATTATGAGTTCGAAGTCGAAGCTAGCTTTTGCTCCAATTTTATAAAGTTGGTATTGTAAGCACCGGGTCCCTGTTTCGGGTCCGGCAGCATCCATTCCTACAATGGTGACCCGGACGTGTTTGTGTGGCAGCGGACGACTCTGCTCCTGCGAAAGACATCGATCGAAGATGCTAGGATACCCGAATTATGATTTCGGAGAGGAAGCTAGCTTTTGCTCTAATCATATAATGTCGGTCTTGTAAGCACCAGATCCCTGGTTCGGGCCTGGCAACATCATATCCTGTGTGGCAACAGACGACTCTGCTCCTGCCAAAGACATCGATCGAAGATGTTAGGATACCCGAATTATGAGTTCGGAGTCGAAGCTAGCTTTTGCTCTAATCTTATAATGTCGGTTTTGTCAACATGAGGTCCCGAGTTCGGGCCTGGTTCGGGACTAGCAACATCAAATCCTACAAGCTTCACGATAAGAGCTTGACGATAAGATCTTGACGATAAGATCTTGCAGTTCCGTCCTTTCTTAGCTTAACGGTAAAGCGTCGGCTGGCTAGTACGAATATACGTGGTTTGATTCCCAGTTGGGCCAGTAAGGTTCTTTACAAAGGAACCCGAACAAATCAACCATGCAGATTAGTGCAATTATGTGGGCGTCTCAAAGTGGACCTAGCACGACAGCATGGTTTGAGTGGTCTCTGGTATATTGAGAGCGGATTCGAAAACGGGAGTTAAAAAACCACGCAGAAAACAAAACTGAAGAATAAGAATATTATCAGGAGGCTAATATAAGGTAGAAATGGTAGATGGTGATTATTAATTGTATTATCAAGTGTCGTGTCAATCTGAGATTAGAGGGAGAAGAATGACGATAATCCACTTCGATAAGTGCTTGCAAATCCTTCCCTGTAGCTCAAAGGTAAAGCATCGCCTGTTCAGTACGAAGATCCAGGGATCGATTCTTGATTGGAGCAACAAGGTTCTTTACAACTTTTATCAACGATGCATTTCTCATTAGCATTAAAATATATATTACTTGCAAATCTCTTTAAAATCTGTTGATTTTAATACCCGGCATTTTAAAATTAAACTCACTGAAGTGTGGCTGGACTCGATATTCTCATGCCAGAATCCATTTTAAGTAGTTTTTTTTTTGTGCAATGTACACCCTCGTGGGATAACACCCCGTGGGGGGTGGTCTAATGACATCACGAATACATATATGGTATTGCGGCTATGTTTTACTACAATGTCTTAAAAATTAAAGTTGTGTGATCAATGAGCTATAAATAACGTATTTTATGCACAATCATGTCAAATTTTGTCCTATGTGGCGATATTAAGTAAATACGAAATTTCGAACAAGTTTTGAATCTTGTGGGGGCATTAAAAAATTCTATCTAGTTCTAGATTCTTGTAATAACAGAGCCGGATATACAATTTCGCGAAAACCCATTAATATTTGTGGCTGCTATCGTACACACAAGACATCGATCACAGACAGACAGGCGGGCATCACTCTAAAAATAGTCAGCACGTATTCAGGAGGTACTAAAACATATTTTGCATCAAAATCTCGAAATGAAAAAACTTTTATTATGTGTTCTAATGTGATATTTTTTTCTTGTTTTCAGGTATATTTCTCAGCAGTTAAAGCATTTTTCTTTTAAAATATCATTGTTTATTACAGCATTAATTGTAGTACAACACACTAATATTTTATTTAAATATGTTCAAGAACAGCCCACAAAAAATTAATTTACATCACATATCCAAATTGTAAAAAAATAATGTTTAAATTATGAAATAATTACTGTGAGATATTGTATACCGTATAAGGGGGTATAAAATGTAAAATGTTATTCTTCATCAACAGCGAAATCGGCATACAAAAAAAATAATTTTCTTCACACCCAAATGTTCTAAAATTTGGTTGAACTTTTAAATAAGCTCATATGATTCGCAATACAGTAAGGTTTTGCATTTCAGAAAGTTTACAATTATATTAAACAAAAAAGTATATGACTTGTCCAATCCAGACATATACTCTACTGCACGTCTGTAAAATCTATCACTCAAAACTAAAAAATGTTGACAGTCACTTTTCGGGCAATTACAAAGAAAAAAGTGAAGAATATGGTTATTTATTAAATATTGACGGTAATTTATTAAATATTGAAAACAAAAAACAGTATACACATCCGGTCATCTGTCAGAAACTGTTACCAACATACATACATTATAACGTTTTAGCGTTATAATGCTTTACATAAGCTTTGACGATATCAATTTTCCATACTAATAGCCATCGAAGAGCTGTGTAATTCGGAGACAGAGTATTTGTTCTGTACTTCCTATAAACATACTTTTGATAAGGTGCGTAATAATTAAAGTTTACACAAGTTTGAAGAGATTTGATTACTGTATCAAAAGTCGCCAAAGTTTGACATAAACAGTTAAACTGTTACACGGAGCAACATGACAGAACTTCTAATTAGCACGTTTCTAAGTTACAAATTGAATAGTATCACTAAAGCTTTAAGCATCTAAACCAAACCCATCGGCTGCATAACTACTTTAGTTAGTCGTAACACGCAGCAAGGCGTTACTACAGGGATTCTGGTACATCATTTAATTTGACAATGACAATATCACGATTAATCTTTAAAGTCACTACTAATCTGTAAGTATAAATCTTTAAATATATCATTACTAATATTTAAATATTACTCTTTAAAGATCACAACTAATTTTTAAATATCACTCTTTAAAGATCACCACTAATCTTTAATTGTCACTCTATAAAGATCACTACTAATCTTTATAAATCAATCTTTAAAGATTTATAATCTTTAAATATCACTCTAATTAAGAAGAATCTTAAAGATCACAACTAATCTATAAATAATTATTTAAAGGTCACTACTAATCTATAAATAATTCTTTAAAGGTCACTACTAATCTATAAATAATTCTTTAAAGATCACTACTAATCTATAATTAATTATTTAAAGATCACTACTAATCTATAAATAAATCTTTAAAGATCACTACTAATCTATAAATAATTCTTTAAAGATCACTACTAATCTATAAATAATTCTTTAAAGATCGCTACTAATCAATAAATAATTCTTTAAAGATCACTACTAATCTATAAATAATTTCTTTAAAGATAACTTCGTTAAAGATAACTAATAATCTTTAAAAATACATTATCACTAATCCGTGTATAGCAAATTGACAAACATATCAGTAACACATCTACCTATAATAACAATCGCAATTATTGCTCTCATGTTGCTCAAGATGACTCTTGGTTAAATGATCCCATCTTTTATCCGTCTGCTGAACACATAATCCTAATTGCTAGTGTGTCTTCACTCTAGAAAAAGAACGTACACACTTAAAATAGTTAATCTTCGTCTAGCGGCATTTAATGGGTATACTCTCTATGACCTGAAGTTTGGATCCTATATTGTGGTATATCTCTTTTTTATCGTCAGCTAGGGATCTGATATTGACTTTTATTAATGCATTATCTTTACAGTACAAAATATTGAGTTCGTCTCTGAAATATCTTTCCCACCATTTCACAAATTTCGTGGGTTTGGACACATGTGTTACTAATTGGTAAATATTGCCAATGCTTGCATTTTACCAAATGCACTTCCTTAATTTGCAATACTTGATTACAGTTTATAAATTGTACCATTGGTATATAATATAGGATACAAATGAACTATACAAATAAATACTTTAATCTCAGTAGCTCGATGGATGGAGTATCGACTGAACAATCATTCCGGCGTTCGATTCATGGATGGCACATGCGTATTTAAAACATTTATTTTGATTAAATATGACGCACAGTATTCATTTGCTTAACTAACTAAACACATATATTTTAAAATAATTTACCTAAGAACACAGGTGACCAAGTGATCCCATTAATTACATTTTATCTCTCTGTAAATATTTTAATTGATTTATTATTATTTACTTTATTTTATTATTTACTTTATTATACTTATTTTATTACTTATTTTATAAAATTTATTTTATGACTAACTAGAAAATGTACCAAGCTTTGCCTGGAGTTTTAGGTTGCAAACATCTGAATTAAAATTACATTGGAACATATAACGAATTCTCGAAAACCTAACACCGTTTTAACTTTATGTTCGCTTACAACAAAAAGTAAATAACTTTCTGTGGGGGTGTATGACGCCCTAAATAAAGACACAGAGATCATGTAATTTAGGGCGTATACGGCCTAATCTTCCAAGTTATCAGTAATCTTAAATATACTTATATTCACAATTAATTTCGAAATTAGTAGTAAACTTAACAATATTCACATAAAAATATTAACATTTAATTATCTGATAGCGTTACGGTGAACATCACTTACTTCGGGTTGAACATCGACTATTATCCATACCAAAATTTAATTTATTTCAAAACCGCGTCTGAAAAATATCATTAAATAAATAGTTACTCCTCACTCAACAAATAACTCTCTGTTTGAAAATTATCCCAGTGACGGGAAGGTTGCGACGGGTATTGTAACACACAATCATACCAAACGACTCAAAGCGAAAAATGAAACATTTCCTCAGCGGAATGTAAAATCTCAGTTTTAAGCTTTTGTTCAAAATTTCACAGAAAATCAGAAAATGCAGTAATTAGAAAATAACTAATATTTTAATCTGTGAATATATATATTCACATATTTTAACTAAACTATGGATTTATGCTGCCCTTTAGTTCTTAGATGCGGCGAATATGTATTAGATTACATAAAAATTTCATATATCAATATGATTAAAAACAAATAAATAAATTTGAAGAAGCTGTTTTATGGATTCTGTTTGAACATCATTAGAAAGAACGGTCAGATAAAAAATCTGATGTGGGCAACACATGACTTTCCTTATATAATGCAATGAATTTACTACTTTTATAGTAAAAAAAATAGGTTTTTCTTATAATAGACACTTATATTCTTCCCAAAATACTGAATTTTTGACGATTAGTTGTCATTTTCATTGATTTAGCGTCATTTTTATCCATTTGGCGAGATTTTCGCTAATTTGGCAACATTTCAAAAGTCGCCAAGTTGGCGACATTCCAACAAATTCGTTGCCAAAATCTCGAAAAGCGTTATGAACGCAGAAATAAGTTATTCTTATAGCAGATAAATGACTTGGCGTTCAAATACAAAAGTATTACTCAAAGTATCTTTTCTCAAGAATGGAACGAGCTGGATCCACGAGAATGATGTCACAAAATTTATCGCATGATATTACATGTGAAAAGTGAACATGTTTCTCAACAGTTAATATTTTTTTTAATTTATGGGATTTTTTGCTACATTTATTTGAAAATGTGCAATATCTCGAAAATGGTTCATGCTAGCGTTCTAAAGTTTATGTCAATCATTTTCTAAAGAAAAATTACATAAGAAATGTTTATTTTCGTAACTTTATTAAAGGTTTTGATTTTTTGATGATTTTTTCAAAATTTCACTAGAAAATTTAAGGTGGTTCTGAACATTCGATTACGTTTAAAAACAATAGGCTTCCAGTATTCACGAATTGTGATTTTTGTACCAAATTTCATTCGAATCGCTCCATTCATTCGTGAGATATCGTCTCCACAGATTCAGTGACATACACACACACACACACACACAGAGAGAGAGAGAGAGAGAGAGAGAGAGAGAGATACACACACACACACAGACGCGCGCACACACACACACACACACACACACACACAGCCATCACCTCAAAAATGTTTGATTCGTGATCAGTGATGCTTGAAACGTGCTCTTCCGTCGAAAACTCGAATTTGAATTTTCGACCCCGTCACAATACTTTCCTTATACATTATGTATATAAGGAAAGTAAAAAAATTATGACAATATTTTCTATCACTAAGGATTCGATTTGTGTGAAAATCGTTCAAAATTGTGATTCAACATAAAAAAAAACAAGTAATTGACTCGAATTTAAAATGGAAACTCGGCGATGTCTGTCGTGTCGGGAGTTCAGCTAAGCCAGTGCGAAATTTTGTGGCTGTTCGAAGGTTAGATTTTGCGCTACGTAAGACAAACATACCGATCCGCAGATAGACAGCTTCTTTTATTATGTAAAATGAAACTGTGAAATTTTAATCTCCACGTGATATAGATCTCCAAATTGCTAATTAACATACAATGATTTAATTCATAATTCTAGTATTTCAATCGTCTCTAAACTACATTTAAAATTTTTAAATTATCACCAACTGTTAATCTCCTTACGATTTTAATGATATTATCACGATAATTGAACAATCATTACATTACACAATATTGTATTTGGAAAATCATCCTAAAACTTGCATTTATTTTAATGACAGCTTTGGAAAAATAATCATTGGGATCTCGCTAAATAAACCCTTATTCAAAAAATGATTAGAATAAATATATAATAATATAATTTCAAAAAATCCAAAGTATTTCCTTACAAATAAATGAACCTTGTTTTTATCGTTGTCTTGTATCCCATTGGTATATTCAAACAGTTTTCGATGTATGTCCTTCAAGAGATTGCGACGAGCAAGCAGCAATTTGTTATATAACTAGCAGTATGCTCGTTCTTCATCCGGTATAAACGTTACAAAAAACTTAAAATTCACAATTATGTGCAAATTCCAATAGTATTCTAAATGACATTGTTATTCAAAACATTCAAATAAAACAGTTAAATTAATGTACATAAAAAGAAGTTACGAACATCTATCTGTTCGCGCTATACAAAATTATCGTTACAAGGTAGATCTGAAGAATAAAACATCCTAGTGCCGTTTGCAAACATATTTCCCAAAAATATGAAATAGAATGAATATATGACAAAAGGAAAGCGCTAAAATTGTATAGGAAGATATACCCGTAACTACATATATTCTCGTAGATTAGAATATGTACCTGTGTATTAGTAGAATATTACATCTACTACAGTATATGAGTTTTAAAAATATTTTCCTAAATGAAACAGATTACCCACTAAATTGAAAATATCAATAATCCCCATAATCTTTAAACCCCAAAGCCGTAATTGATATAATCCAGTCAAAAATGCAATTTCTATAAAATTTATTTTATATACATTTATTTATTGAAGTTGGGAAATATTGAATAAAAATCGTCTGCCATATAAACGCATTGGATTTAATTCCATTGCTAAGGGAATTAATATAAAAATATGCAAAGATGTTATATTGCAATTAAAGAAATATAAAAAAATAACTTTGAATAATTCTGCTTAAAAATAGCTATAAAAATTTTGCATTGCTCCATCTGCTTAATTTTTCAAAAGTACGTCGTTTATGTATTATGCACTAAGTTTGTATATAAAAAACTATTATTTTCTGTGTACACGCACTCAGCTATGTCTGCATAGACTTTTATTTTTTGCACACATTTAGTGTGTTTTGGCAGAAATAAAGTATTTTTGTAATAAATGCATGTATTTTCCCAGTATACCGACCACCAAATATTTATAGAATAAAGTATAAGGCTAACCAATTGTGATATATGGTACTTTTAGTTTGTGGCGTGCTATACTCTAAATATAGTTCAAACAGTTTTTTTTTTATATCACGTCAGTTTGCTTATAGGAGATTAATTTTCTGCAATAAACAAGAGTTTTTCTTTTCTAGTTATTTAAAAAAAATATTTAAAAATTTGAATATTTTTACACATCATCAAAAATTTGAATGATTGTAAACAAATATAAATTAATAAATAGTAAAAGAAATATTCCTGAAATATCAAATATCCATGAATAAATTGTGTTTTTGAAATCATACAACTTTGTTATGCATTCAATGTGTTTAAATCGGTATTTTCATTATTTTGTGTTTTGTTATTAACATGTGTTTCGTCACGCTTTTCTAGCAACATTGTACTTTCCGATCGGGAGATTGTGATAGTGATAAAATAGTGGCAAGTTTCAAAATAGATTAATGAAGATTGGCATACTACATTAAAACTAAAAATCATATATTATATAAAAATCATGTTAACATTTTGTACACATTCTGTACTGTACTTTATAGAAAACATCAAGAAAATTATTTTTTATATTTAAAAAAAACTAGATATTTTACCACAATGTTCTATATAGAATGGGTATAAAATATTACGCTTAATTCCTATACAATGCTATGCATTTAAGTACGTGTACAGTGTACTTTCTGAAAAATAGTACATTATGGAAAAATACGTTTCTAGAAAAAAAATTTCTTATATATTCCAGCATCTAAACAACAGATAATCCGGCTTAGCATATACACTATAATTAAATACTGTACCAATGAAATATAAAAAGTATAACCAAAAATAGCATTTAAATTCCGTTGTAGAAAAATGCATTGACAACTCTATTTAGATATCAATGAATCGGAATGACTCTCAAAATTATTACATTTTTTCAGATATTATATTGCATCACTTGTTTAAACATCAGAAAGTCATTTCCTAACAGCAGGCTATTAGAAATTAGCACGACATAATTGTTAAATTAATTTAAAACATAATGTTTATATAAAAGACACATTAAACAACTAAATTCAATATAAAGCAATGCATTTTCAATTCATTCACCAACATTTTAAATTCATAGGTTAATTCAACAAAATAAACTACTTTCACATAGAATGAAATATCTCATACCTCTTCTAATTTGCTGTATCCAACGCAAAGAAACCAAGAATCAATATTCTTCCTTAAGTATGCAAGTTCCTTATATCCAGACGATAATCGTGCGAAAATAGATGCGAAAAGTTGCCTTTCAGTACTGCACATGGAGTTTCAGAAGCGCATCTGTAACTTGCACGGCTTCTGGAGATTCTTCCTGATACTCCCCCTGGTGCAGAGTGAGAAAGTTAAAACAATCTTCGACTGCTTTTGCTGCGAAATCTTTACGATCACTAATTGTTTTCATTTATTCAGCTGAGTCCGAGAGTGGATTTTTATCATCGTGTTAAACATATTCGTGCGTGCAAAGAAATGCTATACTTATTGTTCTTTTGTTCAAATTGTGTAATTGCAATTTGAATTGCACAATTTAAGGGAACGCTGTTTTTATTTCTTACACCGACGCTGAAATTAAAATAATGTTATTTCTGTTCATGAATTTACACTACATGTGATTAATGAATGGATTAACTAACTAAATGGAATAACTTTGCGCTAATTTAAACTTTAGGGAGAATGCAGTTATACGAAGCAGCAAACAAGCATTTAATAGACATACTTTAAGTCAACAGTGGATGTATAATTCATACTACGGAGTTAGACATCTTATAATGGATAAATTCCAAAGAGAAACAGAACCGTAATTTTATCATAAGATACACTGTAAAAAATTCTTGGAATTTATTTGTCATGAAGGAAATTGTTTGAGTTTGTGTGTTTAGCTTGAAAAAAAAACTTTCCAAACCAAAAAACCTTTTAAGAGATTTCGATAGAACAATTCTAATAAATTTATCAGCAAATACAAATGCAACGTAAATTGTTAATTCAAACAAGAACAGTTAAAGATCGCTTTAAAATACTCATTTCTTCTTGCATTTGTTTTTTTATTTTTTTTCTTGAGAAATTTGAATTTTCAAAAATACTTCAATTTTATTTTTGTGAGCGATCTTTGATCTGAAACCAAATCAGAATTTAAATTCGTGGAACTTCCAAAATAACACGACGATAAAAACATCGGACAGCACATGACTTTCCCTGTAGACTGATATTCACCTTCTCTTTATGTCTCCGATAATTCATTATATTGAGTTGAACTGCACAAAGTAATGTCCATAATTATTTTAAATAACACCGAATTTTCACTTTTAATTCAATTTTCGTTCTCAGTTGATAACTGGATTTTTTTTTCAAGTGTGGAGTAGCGAAAATGCAAAAGAACTAAAATATCTTGAGAACGGCTAGCCCTAGTGTAATGAGGTTGGTTTGATTCCTTTCATCGTTAAATATCACGTGCAAAACAAGCATTTAATCAATATATTTGAGCATACGTAGTTTTTTATTTTAGATTTTGATGATTTTTGCGGGCCATTTGGCAAAAAAAGGAAGGTTACTTTTTTTCGAATCGTACACGATTTTTTTCCAAATCTAATCAACACCATGACAATCCACAAGTGACTTATTTACCAAATTCTGTGTAATTTGAAATTTTGATATATTAGTTTTCCAGTGGATACAGGCAATTTTTTCAGATAATTTTGCAAAAAAAGCCGGTTGTTTTTGCCCCAATCGTACAAAAAGATAATCAGGACCAGGGTCTCACACAAGTGACTTACCTACCAAATTTTATGAAATTCGGTCCATTAGTTTTCTAGTTAGAGTGGATATATACATTGAACAGACAGACACACAAACAGACATATAGAAACACGGACAGACAGACACACACAGACGCCACGCTGAAAATAGTGTTTTCGTGTTCTAGAGGCCCCGAAACGTGTAGATCAGTCGAAAACTCGAGTTGCGATTTTCGACATGATTCCAATATTTTCCCTATACATTACCATGTATTGCAGGGAAAGTAAACATCTGATGTGGGCAGCACATGACTTTCCCTGCAGACTTATTTATATCCACGTTCTTTTTTTTTAATTAAATTTAATTCACTTTTAATTCAATTTTCGTTCTCATTTGGTAACTGGACTTATTTTCAAAGGTGGCGTAGAGGAAATATGAAAAACTTAAATATCTCGAGAACGGCTGGACCTAGTGTAATGGGGTTGGTCTTATTATTTTCTTCGTTAAAAATTACGTATAAAACAAGCATTTAATGGATATATTTGAGCTTACGTAATTTTAGATTTTGATGATTTTTACTGGTCAATTTGCAAAAAAATGCACGTTATTTTTTTCCGAATCGTACCAAAATCTAATCAACACCAGCGTAACCCACAAGTGACCTATTTACCGAATTCTGTGAAATTCGGTCTATTAGTGTTTCAGCTAGAGTGGATGCAGCAAATTTTGCGAGTCATTTCGCAGAAAAAGGTGGGTTCTTTTGTCAAGAATCGTACTCAAAATCAATCAGCTCCAGATTCGCCCACAAGTGACTAAGTGACTTACCTATCAAATTTTATGAAAATCGGTCAATTAGTTCTTTAGAGTGGATACAAAATCTGCGCAGACAGACACACAGACAGACACACAGACACACACACAGACGTTACGCTGAAAATAGTATTTTAGTAGGTGTCTCGAAACGCGTAGATCCGTCGAAAACTTGAGTTGCGATTTTCGGCATGATTCCAATACTTTTCCTATACATTACCATGTGTTGCAGGAAAAGTAAAAATATTTAAATGTGGTCGTGTCATAATTCCGAGAAATATAGTGTTATGCGAAAATTCTTAGCCAGAGTGTTGGAATTTAAAATTATTTTTAAATAGTTTCTCCCTTTTTGCCACATTGATTTTGTTCTACTGCTCGTTACGTTTATATTTTCTGCAACTTAGGTGTTTTCTGTCATCAAACCAGGTGAAACTGAGCTCTAGATTCTATTGCCAGCACGGCATTGTTAAGCTTTTAGTTCGCTTTCATCTTTAAGATGATTTGTGCAAATGAAAACAAATACAATAAATAAAAAAATAAGAATTTCGGAAACGTTTATCTGCTACTATTATTGTAGAATATTGTGTCTCAGCAGCCCAAACCGTCACGTAGGCAGGCGGAAATAACTTTGGCAGGAATGACCCCGTACCAGACTACGCATGGCAAATAGTTTACTGCAATATTCCCCATTCATTGGTGTAAATTATTCAGCCAGATAATTTTTACTCGAACTTGTGAGAAAATTGCAAAAATTTCCACTTCATCAAATTAAATTAAATAAATAGAAACTAAATCAAATGTAATTGAAGTAAATTGCTCCGAGGCATTCCTAGAAATTCCCAGAAAAACACAGAAAATCTGTGAGAAATTTCGTAGCAGTGGGTTACTTAGATTTCTCGCTAGAGCGCCAGCACGAACATACCGACAGAGAATACTGATAGAGAACATACTGACAGACCATAACTTTTATTACATGTTTAATATTATTTAAGATTCGAAATATGAAAAATCTGATGTGAGCAGCATATGGCTTTCCTTGCAGACTCAAATTCATATAGACTTTATTTCTTTAATAATTCATTAGATTGAGTTTAATTGCACCAAATAACACTACATTTGCATTTTTAATTTTTGGGGGTAATTGGACATTTTTCCGATAGCGGCGTAACAAAAATGCAAGGAATTTCAAATATCTTGAGAACAGTTAGTCTTAAAGTATGATGGAGTGTGTTATATTCTTTTTCTCGTCAAAAGTTGCGTGTAAAACAAGAATGTAATTGATATATTTCAGCATAGTCTTTTTTTTTAGATTTTGGCGCATTTTGCGGGCCATTTCGTAAAAAAGGCATATTATTCTTTTCCGAATCGTACCAAAATCTAATCAGCACCAGAGTGTACCCCAAGAAACTTATCTGCTAAATTTTGTGAAATTTGATCAATTAGTATTTTAGCTAGGGCGGATAAATGAAATTTGTGCGAGCCATTTCGTAAAAAAAGGCAGGTTGTTCTTTTCCGAAACGTACCAAAATCTAATCAGCACCAGAGCATCCTACAAGTAACCTATCTACCAAATTTTGTGAAATTTGGTCAGTTAGTATTTTAGCTAGAGTGGATACATAAAATTTCTACGGGCCATTTCGCTAAAAAGGCGGGTTCTGTTTTAACGAATCCTACCAAAAACTAATCAGCACCAGGATCTCACCCAAGTAACTTACATACCAAATTTTATGAAATTCGGTAAATTAGTTTAGTTAGAGTGGATACATATATTGTGCAGACAGACAGACACACAAACACACAGACACACACACAGACGTCACGCTAAAAATAGTTTTTTCGTACTCTAGAGTTCTCGAAACGTGTAGATCCGTCGAAAACCTGAGTTGAGATTTTCGGCATGATTCCAATACTTTCCCTATACATTACAATGTATTGCGGGTAAGTAAAAAAGGCATTTAAGCTCAAAAATTTAGATAATTACATTCATTCAAAAGATGAAGTTTAAATAGAAGAATTAATTTGCTGAAATGTCAGAAGTTTTCATTCAAACATTATCAACACTCCCTGATGATGACGGAAATAGTTGATAATCTCCGAACAGTTCAGAATTTTCCTGAATTAACATTTTTGCACTGTATATACACATCATAATACGAGTATTTTAAACTGCTTATTTAGCTCTGCTACTTACTGTATTTTTTTAAATTAACTAACATTTAAAGTTTTGTTTAAAGTT
The DNA here is from genome assembly GCA_951213105.1 of Amaurobius ferox. NCBI lineage: Eukaryota > Metazoa > Arthropoda > Arachnida > Araneae > Amaurobiidae > Amaurobius > Amaurobius ferox. Next base: position 95,908,340 of record OX578139.1, on the reverse strand, counting down.
TATTTTCTAAATAGGAGATGTTGGAGAATTATATACAATTTAGGCACACTTCAGCAATCTCAAACAAACAAGAACTAATTTTCTATGAAAATGCATTTTATTAGCATACCAACATTATGATGCATTTCTCATATAGGTAACATATTTCTCACTAGGATCAGTATAAACATAATTTTTTATCACCTCTCTAAAGGCAAAGTGTTAGTATGCCAGAGCAGCAAATGCAACCACGAGAGTTAAAAAAACTCATGTATACTAATTCTACCATGCTGAATCCAAATCTGAAATCTGTTTCTTATGTTAACCCATGGATCTTTAGAAATAGACTCTCAAAGTTTAGTCTTTTTAGTGTTTTTTTTTAATGTTTATAATGTCAAGAAAATGGCATTGCCACAACATTGTGCAATTTCATAATCACGAGAGCTATAATTTAGATAATTCAATATTTTGAACTATTTTAATTTTACAAGACGTTATGTACGCAAAAACGTTTTGGCTCCATCTAACTGGAGCCATCGCCGATTTTTAAAGTTAATCTAAATGTGCATGTACACATCGCACATGTACTGATACATCATTATATTATTTCACCATAGCAACATTCTATATATAGTTATGATTTTGGATAACTCGTGACAAAAGCAGTCAAATAAATTCCAAGACGAGTATGTGCATATTATTGAATTTTTTGGAAACGTTCTACAGTATCGATTTGTCATGGAATAAAAAAATGTCCTTTCCACATCAATACTGGCAAAGCATCATTATCTAGATAACCACATTTAAAAGTTAAATCAGATAATATTTAAGGTAAGATAGATATATCTTTCGATGTCTGTAGAAATAATTGGAGAGTTAACCAAAGCACCAATATTTTATCCAATTATTATAATCTAGATGAAGAACTGCATAAATTGCTTTTCTCTTAACAACGACCTAGTACAGAAATTTGAGAAATAATAAAAGAACGGACTTTCTATCCCATTATTATCGTCTAGATGAAGAAATGTATGTATTTTTAACTCATTCCAACATAGTTGAAAAGTGTTTATGTCTGTAGTCTGCCCGATCACACGGTAAGTGCCGTAAAATTGACTTTATTGAAATGGCATTTCAATATGTCGTTGGAACGACCTCTAGGGCGTTTCGGAATGAATATGAATAGTATCATCCAATTAGTTTCGGATTTATCCCAGGTTGGAAAAATCAAGTACATTGAACTCTATGGGACATATATTTTTAGGAAAAATTCAAATTATCACATGAAATGTGTAAAACATTTCAGCAAAATATGTTGGGCTGTTAATTAAATAAAAATTGAAATAATAATATTGCACCCATATTATATGACGATATTCCATCGCTCCTAGAAAAATAGCATAAGGCATTTACCTTCTCAGATCACTGACTCTAACGTTTAAAGATCTTTTAAATTTATATTTAGTTTTGAATCCGTATTAAGACCGATGTATTGTTTCGTATTATCTGTATATGTAAATTCTGTGCCAATACAATCACAATATTTTATATTAAATTATCACTTAATTTCCTTTATTCCTGTAACGAAATCTAATTTTAACGCTAATATATAGCATACAGAATGTAAACAAAGCAAGAGATTGTAAGGTGAATTGTATAATAATTGTGATTTTTTTTCACGTAAAATTATTTATATCTGGTGTCTGAAATATAAGTGATATGAATGAAATATTCATTGATTTTTCACAGACAACTGACAATTCATAAAATAAAATGGTTTGTCTCAGTTACAACAACTTCGAAGAACTAATTTACCATGAGATAAGCAAATGGTGGATTTTCTGTAATATTGAAATATAATAATTGTGACCGAATATTAATTGTAAAATAATCGTTAGCACTTAGATATGACGTCATTTCAATAAAGTTCATATTGTGTAACTAGCATTGTTTTGCTTTTTTGATTAATTTTGCTGATAGTAATTTCTGAAGCAGTTTAAAATGTATATCAAATTGCATTATAGGTGGAAAGAATTTCGTAATCTAATGCTTTGTGCATGATTGATCGTTCTTGTTTTTCTTAACGGTCACCACGAACAGATATTTGGAAAATAGCAAAGAAACAACATTTTATCCCGTATAAATCAGCAATACTTAAGTGAGTTAATAGACAGCCATCTTAAAGTGAAATTTTAAAATAAAATTTGATTTACCAAGTATAGATATAGGGAAAACAACTAAAGTGCCAAATTTTTACACTATTATTATCAGGTCAACGGTCCTACCAAACTGAAAGCACCGGTTCTCGTTAGATCACCGAAGTCAAGCAGCATCGGACGTGGTTAGTACTTGGATGGGTGAACACCTGGGAACACCGCGTGCTGTTGGCACATTTCGGGCGCGGTAGCCCGGTGGTTTGCGCGCTGGATTTGTAAGCTGCCACAACTGTCGCCGTGTTCATGTGGAGTACGATCACGTTAAGCATGTGGATCTGTAAGTTCTGCCGAGACGTTGGTGGTAGGGGAAGGAGAGTACGGCCTTTGTGGATGCCTCCCCCACTGGGTTCCGGTCTAAATTGGGTGGCACTTCCCGGCCGTCCAAACGGTTACCTTGCACCTTTCTGGTAGGTCGGACGGTCTGGGTCTCAACAACAACAACACCATCATTATCATTTATTATCATTGCAGTTTGCAAATATGTGTGTGCAATAATATGTTGTCGAGATTTTATTAAATTTTCTAAAAAGATATGTTATAAACTGTAATTATTGATAAGACAAAATTGAGCAACGTATTTAAGTACAAATAAAATAATTATGCAGAATGCAGCTGTTTCGAGGATATCCTGGACCTCTTTCGTTAATGCAAGAGAACCAACAAACCTGAAGTCAAAAAAACAAAGTGAGCACTAATGGAAGAAACAGAGGGGTTCACATACCCAAATGGAGTTCATCAACAGGAATGATTAATCATGCGTAAAACATTGATTATGAAAAACTTTCCAACTGAAAGAAATGCAATTTTATTTAAACATTTTTAAAATGCGATACATTCAGCTGTGATATTTTAAGAATTATCACAGTGCTACAATAATTTATTTTACTTGGAAACGTAAAACTTCATTAAGGAAGGCAATATTTTAAAATCGGCTCTTTCTGTATGTAAAATTAATGAATATTTCATTCATATCACTTATGTTCCAGACTCCAGAGCTAAATATTTTTGCGTTAAAAATTTCAGCAATTGTTATACAACTCATCTTACAATCATTGATTTGTTTACATTCTGCATACGTTAAAATTAGGCTTCGTGGTAGAAATAATCAAAGTTCAGTAATCAATTAAAATAAAAAAAATTGTAATTACGTAGACACAGAATTTAGATACACGGGTAATATGAAAAAATAAAGCGGTTCTAGGGCGGATGCAACACTAAATATAAATATAAGTGTTCTTGAAAAATCAGGATTTTTCACGAGAAAATGGATACCTTATTTTATTTTGCGCGATTTATTTTTATTTTATTTTTTTTTAGTCAAGCGATCTCATCATGGATGGAATTATTATTTAAATTTTTATTTAAAGAAGTACTTAACATATTTCGATGAAATTATTTTTACACATTTTACATGATAATTTGAGTATTTCTTAATATTTTCAAAACAATTTGGGAATTTTAACCCGCTACAAAAATGTTTGAAAAATTATTTCCCATAGGGTTCAATGTATTTCATTTTTTCAACCCGAATCTAATTGGGTGATATTAAATTCGAATTGGGTGATTTTGTGTAATTGGGTGATATTAAAATCGAAATTTAATTTAATTAAGAAATATTTAAAAAATGTCTGAAATTTAATTATTATTAATTCCCTAAAATAAAGCTATATCCCATATTCATAAAAATACAATAAAATATTTGTATTTTAAGAGACATTTCAAATCGTAGTAATTAATATAATTCACTTTTATACTAATTATAACGGCATTAATTATAACGGTATTTAATATAATTCAATTTCAACGATATCGAAAATTATATACATTAATTTTAATATCGTTAAAACTAAATTATGTTAAAATCGAAATTTAACTGAATTAAAGGAGATGTGGAATTCAAGTATTATTAATTTACTAAAATGAAGCTATATCCCATAACTATAAAGTACTACAAAAATGTTTATATTAAAAAAAAATAATTTGAATTATGCATTTGCAAATATTTTATACCAAAATTCTGCATTGAATGTAACATAAAATAACGCCTACCTTTTTTATTATTCACTATATCCAATGGGCATGGAGATTAACCAGCGATATTTTCTCCTAACGATTTAAGTTTTATACATGCAGTGAGAATATTTAGTTCCAGTCTGCACTTAAGTTTCAGAAATGCATCTGCGATTTGGCGAATGGTTGATGTTTTCTCCCTTGTACCTCCCCCTGGCGTGTAGAGTTAAAACTGTTTCCCATCAACTAAACTTGCAGTTAGTTCTGTTGCTAAAAGAGAAATATTTTCTTCTTTCTATTTATTCTGTGTTATTCAGATGGATTCGCTTGTATCTCGTTATTTTTTTCTGAAAGGTATTCACTCATGTAAGAGAAAAATATAAAACTGCTTTATTAAAATATATTCATGTAAAGAGGAGAAAAACGTAAAACTGCTTTATAAAAATATATTTTTTCTGGTTTTACTTTAATGTAACACAATTTAATATTTTAACTGTTAAATGTTTATTAAAATAAAGCCATTCTAAATTTGATTAAGTATGAATTAATATGTTCGCAGTTATGTACGCAAATATCATTTTGAAATTTCAAACACTACAAGAAGTATGACAAAGCTATTTCTCTGAAATAAATATGTTATTAACAGGAAATACTATAAACTAATTATTTTCATTAATTCATTAATAATTTGTATAATATTTATGTCGTATAAGATACTTTAAAGAAATAATTAACAATAAGTAAAAGTTATTAAGTAGTTAAAAACATTAACTACGAATAAAATTGGCTACGTACAATTTGAAGAAGGGTTAGGATCCTTCGGCAGGATACCCACACCTGAATGTAACACTCTGGTCCTGCTGGAACTTAGCTCAAACCATTTTGAGTTTTTTTAACATTTTTGGAATACGTTTTCTGTGTTGTGTATTTGGCAAGGAATGTTGTACCTTGTTTTTGTGAGATTGAATCTGCACTGGAACTTAACAAGAGACGTTATCTAGATATCAGAGATTTAATTTTTCCACAGATACCGGAATATCTCCCAACATTTTCAAGCGATTTCCATGACACTTAAAACATCTAATTTAAATTAATCGTAGCAATAATTAATAGTAGTAATAAGCCTATTTATTTTCAGTGAGATTGAATCATGGGATTTAAACACTCCAAATTTTGATTTTGTCTCTAACTATCGAAATGTATCTATTTGTAGAAAAATCAATGAATTGAACATATAAGAATTTTGCTTCTTGAATAAGAAAATATTCTTCCAACTTTTTTCCTTTGATAATGTAATTCATTGCTTTTTACGTTATTAGTAAAGGACACTGTGTAAAAGGCAAGAAACAGAATTCACATAGAACACATATCACTACTTTTGAAAGATTTCACCTTCCCTACATATATAGGATAATGTATAAGAAAAGTATTGTAATGGAGTTGAAAATTCAAATTCGAGGTTTCTACGGAAGAGCACGTTTTAAGTATCCCTGAATACAAATCGAGCGTTTTAACGATGATGTCTGTACGTGTGTATGTATCTATATATTAAGTGTGTGTATGCAATTAAGTTACTGTGTGTATATGTATGTTAGTGCAAGTGTGTGTATATATGATAGTATATATAACAGACTGTGAACGAGTTATCTCACAAGCGAATAAATCGTTTCGAAATTAATTCGGTACAATTATTACAATTAGTGAATACTGAAACTATATTGATTTTAAACAGAATGTTCAAAATGCTCTCTTCCTCCCTCACGCAAATTTTAAATGAATTTTTGAAAAAAAAATCAATAAAATATCAGGACCTTCAATAATGATAATTGAATTAAATGTTTTGCAATTTTTTTAAGAAAACGAATGATATAAATTTTAATGTACTAGCACGAACCCATTCAGAGACAATGAACAATTTTCACATGTGTTTTTGACAAAAATAAACGTTTAATACCGTTAAATAAATAATTATTTTAAAGAAAACAATGCACAGATTTTAAAACGCTAGATTAAACCATTCTCGAGATATTGTACGTTTTCAAATACATTTGCCAAATAATTGCATAAAATAAAAGAAACGTAGTAAGTATCTTTAAATAGGATCACTCTCTACATGCAAAATTATGCAACACATTTATTAATATCATTCTTGAAGATCTATTTTGCTCCATTCATGAGAGAAGATACTTTTGTATTGGTTTTGCATTTTGAACCCAAAGAAATCGCCAATAGTCATTTGTTTCACGAGAAATTCATTAAATTGAATTTTGATGAGGATTTTAAGTGTGGGTGAGTATGAATAAATTATTTTGTTTAGACTACTAAATAGCTCAAAATACAAAATTTCAATTTTCTTGGTGTTAATTTAATGCCAAAACCCTTGCTCTGCGATTCTTCGACATCATTGTTTCACTGGGAAAGTAGGATAGTTGGTCATTGCCTTATGCAGGGAAAGTAGTGTGATGAACGCATCATATTTGTTTTGTTTAAGAAGGGATAAGGTGATTGTATGACGGAAATAATGAATATTTAGGTTACTTGAAGTACAGAAAATCTAAGTATTTCCAATTTCTTCACAACCTTCATCTCGTTACCTTACACCTTTCGGGTAGGTCGGACGGTCTGGGTCTCAACAACAACAACCTTCATCTCTTTGAAAATTAACTGGATTTGGGTTCAACTGATCTTTCTCATATTAAAATCCCTTTTTAATCAGTTTGCAATTATTTTTGCAAATTTTACTTTTGCAAATTTTACAAGGAAATATTCTAAAATCTGTATTGTTGTTCTAAATGATCACATTTATAGCATGTTACCTTTCATTTTAAAGGACCTGAGAACGTCAAAAAATATTTCGATTGATTCTCGGGGGCAATTTGCCCTCCCTGATGGGAGCTAATGACGCCACAGATACAGAAATTGTATCGCGGTTATTTTCCACTGCAATGATTGGAACTCTCAAGTTTAGCAAATATTGAGCTGTTAAATAGCACCTATTATGCATGATTATGCCAAGTTCCGTCTTATACTGCCATGTGTAAACAGCCTAGCTTCCCCAACCTGGAACCGAACTCTGGATCTCTAAACTGGTCAGCCGATGCTCTACCGTTGAGCTACTGGGACAAAATTGCAATACCTTATTGTCGAAGTGTGAATGCTCCACCTTCTAATGTCAGATTGGTGGGCAACTGATAATCTGACTGATCACCCCCTGCTATTTTTACCCCAGGTTAGCCTCCTGCTACTACTATTTACCCAGGTTAGTATTCTGCGTGATCGTTAGCCTTTCAATGTGAAATCGACGCCCAATCTTCCAGAGTCCGCTGAATCCATGCTAGTCGCACTAGGGTCACTTCCAGATCTCCAACATCTTTGCGCTAACCTACAGAGTTGATTCGTTCAGTCGCCATTGTAAAGAGCCACGTTGCCCCAACCGGGAATCGAACCCTGCATCTTCGAGATGGCCAGGCGACGCTCTGCCGTTGAGCTGTTGGGACGGTATTGCAAACTCTTATCGTCGAAGTGGACTCTGCGTATGTTAAGAAAATGTAAAATTTCGAATAAAATTCACAGTTTTTGCTCGAATGTAGAAAAATCCCTTCTAGTTCTGGATTTTTTGATAACAGAGCCGGATATAAAGTTCAGTGAAAATTAATTAATATTTGGGGCTGATATCGTGTACACATTCAGACAGACAGACAGACGGACATTATTCTAGAATAATCAAATCCAGTTCAGAAGCTCTTGAAACATATATTGATTTTGAAATCTGTAAATAGGTAGATTTTTGGGTAAAACAATACTTTCTCTAAACTATATTCAATAGTATGAGAATGTAAATTTTGCATTGGTTTAAATCATTTATTTTGCTGCGCCAGTCATCTGTATTTCAAATAGTGTATAACTAGCAAGGATTCAGTTTTTAAAATTCATTGTCAAAATACTAAAATAACTATAATATTCACAGTAACATGAAATGAGTTCTACCTTTCCTATTCTTACTTTCCTTATATACATAATGTATAAGGAAAGTATTGTGATGGGGTCGAAAATTCGAATTCGAGTTTTCGACGGGAGAGCACGTTTCAAGTATCCCTGATCACGAATCAAACATTTTTGAAGTGATGTCTGGGTGTGTGTATGTGTGTGTGTGTGTGTGTGTGTGTGTGTGTGTGTGTGTGTGTGAAAGTATGTGTGTGTGTGTGTGTGTCAGAAAGTCTGTGGAGACGATAACTGACGAACGAATGGACCGATTCGAACCAAATTTGGTACAAAAATCACAATCCGTAAACACTGGAAGCCTATTGTTTTTATACGTAATCGAATGTTCAGAACCCCCCTAAATTTTCGAATGAAATTTTGAAAAAATCGTCAAAAAATCAAAACCGCTAATAAAGTTACGCAAATAGACATTTCTTATGTAATTTTTCATTAGAAAACGATTGGTATAAATTTTAGAACAATAATATGAACCGTTCTCGAGATATTGTACATTTTTCAAAAAAATTATGAAAAAGTCGCATAAAAAAAAAGTCCTATTGAGAAACATGTTCACTTTCCATATGTAATACCATGCGATAAATAGAGTGACATCATTCTCGTGGATCTAGCTCGTTCCATTCATGAAAAAATATACTTTGAATAATACTTTTGTATTTGAAAGCCAATTGTCATTTATCTGTTGTAAGAATAACTTTTTTCTTAGTGCATAACGCTTGGCGAGATTTTGGCGACGAATTTGGCGGAATGTCGCCAACTTGGCGACTTTTTTGAAGTGTTGCCAAATTAATGAAAATCTCGCTAAATGGATAAAAATGATGCTAAATCAATGAAAATGACGACTAATTGTCGAAAATTCAATATCTTGGAAGGAATATTAGTATCTACTAAAAGAAAATCCTATTTTTTTACTGTAAAAGTAGTAAATTCATTACATCATATAAGGAAAGTCATATGTTGCCCACATCAGATTTTTTATCTCATATTATAGAATACAGTATAGAGTAAATATTGTTTTCATGAATATTTTTGCTTCAATATTTTGATGCTAATATATGGTTTAGGACCTCTTGAACATGTTTTGACTATTTTAAAATGGTGTCCGTCTGTCTGTGGTCGCTTTCTTGTGTACACTTTCTTGTGTTTCTTGTGTTGTATTGGCGCGGTATCAACTGCCACAACTGTTAAGGGATTTTCACAAAACTTTTTATTTGGCTTTAATAACGAAAAATCTAGAAATAGATAGAATTTTTGAAATTCGAGCGAAAACTTCAAAATTCATTCGAAATTTTACAGTTTTAACATGGCAACATATCTGGGATAATTATTTATGGCTCATTGATTGTGAAACTGAATAGATTAAATCATTATCGAGAAAAAAAGCCGCAATGCAATTGTTGTATTTATATCATCCATAGCCCCATCGGGGGAGAAAAAGACCCCTGGCGGTCAAAATTGTCAAACTTAGTATCAATCAAAATATCATTTAAAATCTTTTGAAATTAAGGGTAACCTGGAATAGCTGTGATCATTGGTGATCATAGATCTACATTACTCAATAAAAATGCATGATATAAAGTTTCGTGGAAATTCAAGTAAAAATCTAATGTGGGCAGACTTTCTTTATACAATGAAATGAATTTACTTCTTTAAAGGTGAAAAAGGGATCATAGATCTACATTACTCAATAAAAATGCATGATATAAAGTTTCGTGGAAATTCAAGTAAAAATCGAATGTGGGCAGACTTTCTTTATACAATGAAATGAATTTACTTCTTTAAAGGTGAAAAAGGGATGAAAAGATCCTTGACACAGTGTTTGTAATGCTAAATTGCACATTTGGCGCGGTAACTTGTCTATCCGGATGACAAAACTCTTTCGTACCCTAATAACTTATAATTTAAACAACAATTATCAAAATTGATAGCATACTCAATAAGCAATATAGTCCATATATTTAAATATTTTAATAATAAATTCGTCAATTGGGCGTCATTTTCATTAACTTGGAGTCATTTTTGAAATTTTGACGATATTTTCGTCAATGTGGGGCCAAATATCGCCAAGTTGGCGATATTTAGAAGATAATTCCTTATATAATGAAAGATATGCCCGCCATATGACGAAATTAAAAATTTGCAAAATATTGCATCCTATTTGGCGACATTTTTATCAATGTGGTGACATTTTTATCAATTTGGTGACATTTTTATCGACTTGACAACATTTTTATTAATTTTGCAATTGTTGCGTCAATTTAGCAACATTTAATAAACCTGTCAAGTTGGTTACATGCCGCTAAAATTCGTCGTCAAAATTTTGCTAAGCATTACAAACGGAGTCTTATGGAAAAGTGTCATATACTTTCCATAATATTGAATTTTAATCAATTTGTTGTCATTTTCATTGATTTAGTATCATTCTTATCAATTTGGCGACATTTTTATCAATTTGGTGACATTTTCATTAACTTGACGATTTTTAAAATCTCGTCAAGTTGACCATATTCCGCTAAATTCGTCGCTAAAATTTCGTCAAGCATTACGGTTGGAGAAATAAGTTATTCTTATAGCAGATAAATGACTAATATCGTCCAAATACAATGGTATTACCAACGTATCTTCTTTTATAGTCGATTCTTATTCTTTTTTAGATATTGGATTTTCATGAATTAGTCATTATCTTCATTGATTTAACGTCATTTTTATCAATTTGTTGATATTTTTAATTTATCGATAATTTCGTCAATTTGGCAACATTTAAAAAACACTTTAAGTTGGCAATTCGCCCCCCAAAATTTTGCCAATCATTATTTATGGAGCAATAAGTTACCTTTATGGTAGATATATATATATATATATATATATATATATATATATATATATATAAGCGACTAATAACGTCAAATAACAAAGTTATTACCCAAAGTGCCTTTTCTTGTGAATGGAACAAACTAGATCTGCGAAACTGATGATAATAAATTTATTGCATAATATTACATATAAAAAGTGAACACATTACGCAATAGTTAATATATTTTTTTAACTTTCTGCGATTTTTTGATAAATTTATTTGAGAAATGTGCAATATCTCAAGAACGGTTCATGCTAGCGCTCTAAAGTGTATGTCAATCGTTTTCTAATGAAAAATTATGCAAGAAATGATTATTTACGTAATTGTATTGGATGTTTTAATTTTTGAAGATTTTTTTTGAAATTTCATTTCAAAATTCATGAGAATTCTGCACATACGATTACGTGTATACACAGCAGGCTTCCAGTATTCACTGATTGTGGGTTTTGTACCAAAATTTGTTCGGATCGCTTCATTTGTTCGTGAGATACCGTCTCCACAGAATCATTGACACACACACATTTACTTTCACACACATACACACATACAAACATCATCTTAAAAACGTCTTATCCGTGTTCAGTGATGCTTGAAACATGCTCTCCCATCGAAAACTCGAATTCGAATTTTCGATCCCGTCACAAAACTTCCCTTGTGCATTATACTATGTATATAAGGAAAGTAAAAATGTAAAGTAAAATTCTGATGTGGGCAGCACGTGACTTTCCCTGCAGACTTATATCCACGTACTCTTTATTTTAATTAAATTTATTGCACTTGTAATTCAATTTTCGTTCTCATTCGGTAACCGGACTTATTTTCGAAGGTGGCGTAGAGGAAATACGAAAAACTAAAATATCTCGAGAACGGTTGGTCCTAATGTAATGGGGTTGGTCTTATTCTTTTCTTCGCTATAAATTACGTATTAAATAAGCATTTAATGGATATATTTGAGCATACGTAGTTCTTTAGTTTAGATTTGGAGGAGTCTTTAGTTTAGATTTAGTTTAGATTTTGCAAAAAATGCAGGTTATTTTTTTCCGAATCATACCAAAATCTAATCAGCACCAGAGTGACCCACAAATGACTCATCTACCGAATTTTGTGAAATTCGGTCCATTAGTTTTTCAGCTACAGTGGATACAAGCTTTTGCGGGCCATTTCACAAAAAAGACGGGTTCTTTTATTTCGAATCGTACCCAAAACTAATCAGCACCAGCTCCGTCCACAAGTGACTTACCTTCAAAATTTTGTGAAATTCGGACCATAAGTTTTTTAGTTAGAATGGATACAAAATCTGCACAGACAGACACACAGACAATCACTCAGACTGACACACAGACACACAGACAGACACACAGACACACAGACAGACAGACAGACACACACAGACGTCACGCTAAAAACTGTTTTTTCGTATTCTAGAGGTCTCGAAACGTGTAGATCCGTCGAAAACTCGAGTTGCGATTTTCGGCATGATTCCAATACTTTCCCTATACATTACCATGTATTGCAGGAAAAGTAAAAAACTGATGTGGGCAGCACATGACTTTCCCTGCAGACTTATATCCATGTTCTCTTTATTTTAATTAAATTTATTTCACTTTTAATTCAATTTTCGTTCTCATTCGGTAACCGGACTTATTTTCAAAGGTGGCGTAGAGAAAATACGAAAATCTAAAATATCTCGAGAACGGCTAGTCCTAATGTAATGGGGTTGGTCTTATTCTTTTCTTCGCTAAAAATTACGTAACAAACAAGTATTTAATGGATATATTTGAGCATACGTAGTTCTTTAGTTTAGATTTGGGCGATTTTTGCGGGCCATTCTGGAAAAAAGGCAGGTTATTTTTTTCTGAATCGTACCAAAATCTAATCAGCACCAGGGTGACCTATACGTGACTTATCTACCGAATTTTGTGAAATTCGGTCCATTAGTTCTTCAGCTACAGTGTATACAAGCTTTTGCGGGCCATTTCGCAAAAAAAGGTGGGTTCTTTTATTCCGAATCGTACCCAAAACTAATCAGCACCAGACTCGCTCACAAGTAACTTACCTACCAAATTTTGTGAAATTCGGTCCATTAGTTTTTTAGTTAGAGTGGATACAAAATTTGCACAGACAGACACACAGACACACAGACACACACACAGAACTCACGCTAAAAATAGTTTTTTCGTATTCTAGAGGTCTCGAAACGTGTAGATCCGTCGAAAACTCGAGTTGTGATTTTCGGCATGATTCCAATACTTTCCCTATACATTACCATGTATTGCAGGGAAAGTAAAAATCTGATGTGGGCAGCACATGACTTTCCCTGCAGACTTATATACACGTTATTTTTATTTTAATTAAATTTAATTCACCATTAATTCAATTTTCGTTCTTATTTGGATTTTTCTTAATTGGACTTTATTAAGACAATTAAAAGTGAATAAGAACCTAATTAAATGATGAAAATTAAGTTTTATTGCAGAAATATATTTTTAAAAATCTGATGTGAGCAGCACATGACTTTCCCTGCAGACTTATATTAACGTTCTCTTTATTTTAATTAAATTTATTTCACTTTTAATTCAATTTTCGTTCTCATTCGGTAACCTGGCTTATTTTCAAAGGTGGCGTAGGGAAAGTACGAAAAACTAAAATATCTCGAGAACGGCTAGTCCTAGTGTAATGGGGTTGGTCTTATTCTTTTCGTCTTTAAAAATTACGTATTAAATCAACATTTAATGGATATATTTGAGTATACCCAGTTCTTTAGTTTAGATTTGGACGATTTTTGCGGGCCATTTGGCAAAAAAAGGCAGGACATTTTTTTCCGAAACGTACCAAAATCTAATCAGCACCAGGGTAACCTATACGTGACTCATCTACCGAATTTTGTGAAATTCGGTCCATTAGTTTTTCAGCTACAGTGGATACAAGCTTTTGCGGGCCATTTCACAAAAAATGCGGGTTCTTTTATTCCGAATCGTACCCAAAACTAATCAGCACCAGCCCCGGCTACAAGTGACTTACCTAAAAAATTTTGTGAAATTCGGTCCATTAGTTTTTTATTTAGAGTGGATACAAAATCTGCACAGACAGACAGACAGACACACAGACAGACACACACACACACAGACAAACACACAGACACACAGACAGACACACACACAGACGTCACGCTAAAAATAGTTTTTTCGTATTCTAGAGGTCTCGAAACGTATAGATCCGTCGAAAACTCGAGTTGTGATTTTCGGCATGATTCCAATACTTTCCCTATACATTACCATGTATTGCAGGGAAAGTAAAAATCTGATGTGGGCAGCACCTGACTTTCCCTGCAGACTTATATCCACGTTCTATTTATTTAAATTAAATTTAATTAATTTTTAGTTCAATTTTCGTTCTCATTTGAAAACTGGACTTATTTTCAAAAATCTGATGTGGGCAGCACATGACTTTCCCTGCAGACTTATATCCATGTTCTCTTTATTTTAATTAAATTTATTTCACTTTTAATTCAATTTTCGTTCTCATTCGGTAACCGGACTTATTTTCAAAGGTGGCGTAGAGAAAATAAGAAAAACTAAAATTTCTCGAGAACGGCTAGTCCTAGTGTGATGGGGTTGGTCTTATTGTTTTCGTCGTTAAAAATTACGTATTAAATCAGCATTTAATGGATATATTTGAGTATACCCAGTTTTTTATTTTAGATTTTGGCAATTTTTGCGGGCCATTTTGCAAAAAAAGGCAGGTTATTTTTTTCTGAATCGTACCAAAATCTAATCAGCACCAGGGTAACCTATACGTGACTCATCTACCGAATTTTGTGAAATTCGGTCCATTAGTTTTTCAGCTACAGTGGATACAAGCTTTTGCGGGCCATTTCCCAAAAAAGGCGGGTTCTTTTATTCCGAATCGTACCCAAAACTAATCAGCACCAGCCCCGCCCACAAGTTACTTACAAAATTTTGTGAAATTCGGTCCATTAATTTTTTAGTTAGAGTGGATACAAAATCTGCACAGACAGACAGACACACAGACAGACAGACACACAGACACACAAACAGACAGACACACAGACACACAAACAGACAGACACACAGACACACAGACACACACACAGACGTCACGCTAAAAATGGTTTTTTCGTATTCTAGAGTTTTTAAAACGTGTAGATCCTTCGAAAACTCGAGTTGCGATTTTCGGCATGATTCCAATACTTTCCCTATATATTACCATGTATTGCAGGGAAAGTAAAAATCTGATGTGGGCAGCACATGACTTTCCCTGCAGACTTGTATCCACGTTCTCTTTATTTTAATTAAATTCATTTCACTTTTAATTCAATTTCCGTTCTCATTCGGTAACCGGACTTGTTTTCAAAGGTGGTGTAGAGAAAATACGAAAAACTAAAATATCTCGAGAACGGCTAGTCCTAGTGTAATGGGGTTGGTCGTATTATTTTCGTCGTTAAAAATTACGTATTAAACGAGCATTTAATGGATATATTTGAGTATACCTAGTTCTTTAGTTTAGATTTTGACGATTTTTGCGGGCCATTTTGCAAAAAAAGGCAGGTTATTTTTTTCCGAATCGTACCAAAATCTAATCAGCACTAGGTTGTCCTACAAGCGACGTATCCACCAAAGTTTGTGAAATTCGGTCCATTAGTTTTTCAGTTAGAGTGGATACAAGCTTTTGCGGGCCATTTCACAAAAAAGGCGGGTTCTTTTATTCCGAATCGTACCCAGCATAACTAATCAGCATTAGCCCCGCCCACAAGTGACTTACCTACAAAATTTTGTGAAATTCGGACCATTAGTTTTTTAATTAGAGTGGATACAAAATCTGCACAGACAGACACACAGACAGACAGACAGACAGACACACAGACACACAGACAGACAGACAGACACACACACAGACGTCACGCTAAAAATGGTTTTTTCGTATTCTAGAGGTCTCGAAACGTGTAGATCCGTCGAAAACTCCAATTGTGATTTTCGGTATGATTCCAATACTTTCCCTATACATTACCATGTATTGCAGGGAAAGTAAAAATGAAGCAGCTAATAAATGAAAATCACGTAGCTAAAGTGAAATCTGCAAAATTAATACATCTAATTATTTGAGGTGAATGACTCATATTTTTGAAAAATATCAACTCCATACGTTTATGAAAAATATCAATTCCAAGTTTTTAACTCCGAAAAATATTGAAATTCTCTATTAAAACCTCGGTAATTTATCAATTTTCTAAATAATATTTCGTATGTAAACTTTTTAAATTACTCCCCAGATGACTCAGACAACTAAACATTAATTACATTTGCGGGGAAGGAAAAAAACTATTATGAAAGCAGCACCCTAAATGCATTAGATAAAAGCAAGGACATATTGCATAAATGGAACATCTATAATTAAGAAATATTGCTAGTATTTGTAGAAAAATTTTGCATTTAAACAAAATAGATTATTTCTGATTGTATAAATATCATAAAACGTTCAGAAATATTCATATTACTTGCCTTACACACATAGTATAATATATACGGAAAGTATTGTAAAAGAGTCGAAAATTCGAATTCGAGTTTTTAACGGGAGAGCACGTTTAAAGTATCCCTGAACAAGAATCAAGGGTTTTTAAGGTGATATTTCTGTATTTGCTTTCGCGTGTGTGTGCGTTCGTGTGTCTGTGTGCGTGTGTGTGTGTGTGTCTCAGTGAGTCCGTGTAGACGATATCTCATGAACGAATGGAGCGATTCGAATGAATGAAATTTGATACAAAAATTACAATCCGTGAATACTAGAAGCCTATTGTTTATAAACACAATCGAATGTTCAGAACCCCCTAAATTTTCGAGTGAAATTTTGAAAAAATCATTAAGAAATAAAAACCTTTACTGAAGTGTGCGCGTATGTGTGTGTGTCAGTGAGTTTGTGGAGACGATATCTAAGGAGAGAATCGAGGAATTTGAACGAAATTTGGTACAAATATCTTCATCCGTAAATACTGGTAACCGTAAATACCTTTTGTTTTTTTACGCAAACGAATGTTCAGAATGCTCCAAAATTTTCGAGTGAAATTTTGAAAAAATCCTCAAAAAAGAAAAAAACCTTTAATAAAGTTACAAACAAAAATTATCATTTCTTATGTAACATTTCATTAGTAACATTTCTTATGTAACATTTCTTATGTAACATTTCTTATGTAACGTTTCATTAGAAAAGTATTGACATGAACTGTAAAACGTTAGCATGAACCGTTTTTAAAATATTTCACATTTTTCAAATAAATTTCTCAAAACGTCACATAAAAGACAAAAAATATTAACTATTGTGAAATATGTTCACTTTTCATATCCAATATCATACGATAAATTTGATGACATCATTCTGGTAGCTCTAGCTAGTTCCATTCATGAGGTAAGTTATTTTGTGTAATGCCTTTGTATTTGGACACCAATAGTCATTTATTATGAATTAGAATAAATGACTAGGTCAATAGCAATTAGAATATCTTATTTTTCTGTTCGTAACGCTTGACGAGATTTGAGCAACGAATTTAGAAGACTGTCGTCAACTTGACGACTTCTTTAAATGTTGTCATATTAACGAAAATGTCTCCAAATTAATGAAAATTATGCTAAATCAATGAAAATGAAGACTAATTGAAGAAAATTCAATATCCTGGAAAGAATATAAGTATCTAATATAAGAATAACATTTTTTTAACTGTAAAAGTAATAAATTATTAAGTAGTATTGCATTATGTAAGGAAAGTCATGTTAATTGATCAAAGTTCAATATCTTGGAAAGAACATAAGAATAGACTATAAGAATAACCCATTTCTCCTTCCATCTGTCCATAACGCTTGGCGAGAAATTTATCTGGACTCCCGCCAATTTGGAGACTTTTCTAAATGTTGCCAAGTGTAAAAATGTAGCCAAATAGATATAAATGACTCCAAATGAGAAACGATGTTTCGAAAATTCTAATTTCCGTCATTTGACTGGCATATTTTCTAGTATATAAGAAATTCTCATCTTTCCGTTTATCTGTAACACTTGGTGATGCATTTAGAGAACTTGGGAAATATCAAGCGAAGTATCGCCAACTTTCCGATATTTCACCCCAGATTGGGAAAATATCGTCAAAATTTCAAAAATCACACTAAATGAAACTAACGCCTAATTGATGAATTAATTATTAAAATATTTTAATATATGGACTATATCGCATTATGAGAACGTTATCAGTATGGATAATTATTTCTTTCCTTATATACATAGTATGATGTATAAGGAAGTATTGAGACGGGGTCGGAAATTCGATTTCGAATTTTCGGCGGGAGAGCACGTTTCAAGCATCCCTGAGCACGAATTAAACATTTTTGAGCTGATGTCTGAGTGTGTGTCTCACTGACACTCCTGAGACGATATCTGACGAACGAATGGAGCTATTCGAACGACATCTGGTACAAAAATTACAATCCAAAGCCCATTGTTTTTACATGCAATCGAATGTTCAGAACCCCGCTAAATTTTCGAATGAAATTTTGAAAGCATCACCGAAAAATCAAAACCTTTCACAAAGTTACGCAAATAGTCATTTTTTAAATAATTTTTCATTAGAAAATAATTGACATAAATTTTGGAACGCTAGCATGAACCGCTCTCGAGATATTGCACATTTTTCAAATAAATGTATCAAAAAATCAAGTAAAATAAAAAATATTAACTATTGTGAAATATGTTCACTTTTCATATGTAATATCATGCGATAAATTTGGTGACATAATTCTTGTATATTTAGTTCGTTCTATTCATGGGAAAGGTACGTTTGGTAATGCGTTTGTAGTTGGACGCCAATAGTAATTTATCGGCTATAAGAATAACTTATTTCTCCATGACTCTTGGCGAGATTTTGGCGAAGAATTTTACGGAATGTTGCCAAATTGACGAAAATGTCGATAAATTGATAGAAATGACGCTAAATCAATGAAAATGACAACTAATTGACGAAACTTCAATATCTTGGAAAGAATATAAGAATCTACGAGTACTATAAGAATAACTTATTTTTCCGTCCGTAACATTTGTATAAAATTTCGGTGACGAATTTTTTGCAATATCTCTAAATTGGTGACTATTAAAATGTTGCCAAATTGACCAAACTGTCACTCAATGTATGAAAATTCTCCAAATTAATGAAACTGAATCAATGAAATGACGACTATTTGATGAAAGTTCAATATCTTGGAAAGAACATAGGACTAGACTGTAAGAATAACCCATTTCTCCGTCTGTCTATCCATAACGCTTGGCGAGAAATTTATTGGGAAGTCGCCAGCTGGGTGACTATTTTAAATGTTTCCAAAGTGACAGAAATGTCGCCAAATTGATAAAAATAAAGTCAAATGGGTAGTAATGTTTCACAAAATTTGATTTCCGTCATATGACAAGCAAACATTCTAGCATATCAGAAATGCTCTTTTTCGTTTGTCTGTAACACTTGGTGATATATTTGGCAACTTGGAAAATAATCTACTAAAGTAATGCGAACTTGGCGATATTTCGCCCCAGATTGACGAAAATTTCAAAAAAATTCAAAAATGACGCCTAGTTGATGAATTAATTATTAAAACATTTTAATATATAGACTGTACGGCTTATTAAGGTTGCTATCAATATATTTGTTAATTTAGAGTTGTGTGAAATATAAGTTAATTGAGTACCTTGATATAGTATTACATGTTGTCATCCGAAAAATCGCCAAATGTACAATTCAACAATTAAAACACAGTACCGCGGAACTTATACACTATTTTCTGACTGTAAAAAGAGTAAATTTATTGCATTATATTAAGAAAGTCATGATACCCACATCATATTTTTCTATCATGAAAGATATTAATGTTAAGTGCTAATTTATTACTTTAATACTATTTTGATTTGTTAATTTCATAATTTGGAGAAGTGATCTAGTGTACATTATAATGCATCCGACAAACAATCCACCTATTTCTGCAGTCCCGCGTTAAGCAGCAATGATTCAGATAGCAGTCAGTGCACTCTATTATAATATTTATGCAATTGCTTCTAACTCAAAACATGCAGTTAAGCAGAACATGCAGTTAAGCATGCAGTTAACTCTCAAACGTATTTAAATTTATTTTTCACTAGCAGTATGCCCGTTCTTTGTACACAGTATATAATATAAAGAAACTCAAAATTCACAATCATGTGCAAATTCCTATAGTATACTAAATGACATTTTTAATCAAAATATTATGTTAAAATATTTAAGGTAATGCTCCTAAAAAGAAGTTTAAGAATCTCTGTTCTCGCTATACAAAATTATCTTCATGGGCAAATCTGAAGAATAAAACACCCTAGTCCCTTTTGTAGGCAAATTTACAAAAAATATGGAATTGAATCAATATATGCAAAATAAAAGCGTTAAAATTATAATATATGCCAATATATGTCAATATCTGCCAACATATATGCCAATATACCTGCACTACTTGTATTCTCGTAGATTAGAAGTTATACCTTTGCATTTGTAGAAAATTTCTCGTACAGCGTACAATATATGAGTTTCAATAATTTTTGCCGCTATAAAACAATGACACAATAACTTGAAAATATCAATAATCTCTGAATCAATAATCCCCGAAAATATCAATAACAATAATGTTTAAACCTGTAAGACCGTAACTGTTATTATCTAGTCAAAAATGCAATGACAGTGAAATTTATTTTATATACCTATCTTTATTATTCAAACCGGAAAAGATTTAATAAAAATCGTCTGCCGCATAAACACATTGGATTTAAATCCTTTGCTAAGCGACATGATATCATTTCCTTTAAATAAATTGGTAGAAAAAATATCGTCTGAATAATGCTATGTCTATGGAAGATTTGGCGACATTTTCCTCAATTTAGCGACATTTTAAAAATTGCCAAATCTATCGCCAAGTGGGACTGTAGAACTGACAGTTCCACTTAGCGACAAATTGACGAAACATCATCACGATACTATCTCCTAACAATACACAATTAATTTCATTTATTAACGCAATTTTATTAATTTCAAAATGTTTATATGGATTTACAAACATTTTTATCAATTTGGTGACATTTTAAAAATTCGCTAAATGTGTTACTGAGTAGGATGTTTGGACTGACAGACAAATTCTAACGAAACATCATTTCAGTACTTTTTCTAACAAAGCAAATTATATTTAATTAAATTGCGTCGTTTTTAACAATTGGCGACATTTCCGTCAATTTGCCAAAAAAGAAAAGTTGCCAAGTTAGCGATATCCTGCCAAATTCGTAGCCCTGAATTTTCGGATCTGAATTAAACATCCAGAACCCATTTGTACTATATACTAAAAGAAAACACTAAAATTGAATTAGGAGATATACCCGTTGTACTCTTTTTCAATTTCAACAATCGGCTAAATGAATTTATTGGTTAAATACAACATATGAGTTTATTAGATAAACATAATATATAAACTTTAGTAGAAGGTAGTAGAATATTACCAGTATTACAATATGAATATCAAAAATCTTTGTCAAAATAAAACAGATGACGTAATAAATTGAATATATCACTAATCCCCGTAATTTTGTAACAGAAGATCGTAATTGATTCCAATGTGTGCCAATATATATCAAAATATATTCCAATGTACATGTACTACTTATATTATCATAGATTAGAAGATATGCCCGTGCATTTGTAGAAGATTACTCAAACAACGTACAATATATGAGTTTAAACATTTTTGTCATAATAAAACTTTGGCATAATAACTTGAAAATATCAATAATCCCTGAATCAATAATCCACGAAAATATCAACAATAATAATGCTTAAACATGAAGACCGTAATTGATATTATCAAGTCAAAAATGCAATGGCAATGAAATTTATTTTATGTACATATCTTTATTATTCAAATCGGAAAAGATTTAATAAATATCGTATGGTTAAAAATGTTGCAATCGAATGTTCAGAACCTCTCTAAATGTTCAAGTGAAATATTAAAAAAATCATCAAAAAATCAAAGCCTTTAATAAAGTTATGCAAATAGCCACTTCTTATGTAATTTTTCTTTAGAAAACTATTGACACAAACTTTAAGACACTAGCTTGAACCGTTCTCGAAATATTATACATTTTCAAAAAAATTTATCAAAAAAATCACATAAAATGAAAATAAATATTAACTATTACAAAATACGTTATCTTTTCATGTGTAATATCTTGGGGTAAATTTGGTGCCATCATCCTCGTTGATCTAGCTCGTTCCATTCATGAGAAAAGATACATTCGGTAAAACTTTTGTACTTTGATGCCATTAGTCATTTATATGATATAAGAATAACTTCTCCGTCCATACGCTTGGCGGGATTTTGACTACTAAATTGGCGAAATGTCGCCAATTGGGGGATTTTTTTTTAAATGTTGCCAAATTGATAAAAATGACGATAAAAGAATGAATAGGACGACTAATTTACGAAAATTCAATATCTTGGAAAGAAAATAAGAATGTACTTTAAGAATAACTTATTTTTACGTCAGTAACTTTTGATAAAATTTTATCACGAATTTGTCTGAATATCTCCATCTTGCTGACTTTTTGAATTTTGCCAAATTTTTGATGTCACACAGTTGATAAAAATTCGATAAATTGATGAAACCGACACAAAATCAATGAAATGACGACAAATTTATGAAAGTTCAGTATCTTGGAAAGAACATAAGAATAGACTATAAGAATAACACATTTCTTTATTCGTCCATCCATAACGCTTGGCGAAATATTTAGCGGGACGTCGCCAACTTGGCCACTTATTTTAAATACTGCCAAAGTGACAAAAATGTTTCCAAATTGATAAAAATTATACCAAATTCAAAGTAATGTTGCGCAAATTCTGATTCCCGGTATATGACGGGCAAACCTAATAGTATATAAGAAATGTTCTTCTCTCCGTTTGTCAGAAATACTTGATGATGTATTTGGCGAACTTTGTGAATAATCTAGCAAAGTATCGCAAATTTGACGACATTTCGCCCCATATTGACGAAAATATCAACAAAATTGCGAAAATGACGCTAAATTAATGAAAATGAAACCTAATTGATTAATTAATAATTTAAATATTTTAATATGTGAACTATATCGCTTATTGAGGATGATATTAATATTGATATTCATATATTTAGCGTTGCGCGAAATATAAGTAAAAAAATCGCCAAATGTACAATTCAATGTTAAAAATACAGTACCATGCATCATAGACATTATTTTTTGACTGTAAAAGGAGTAAATTTATTGCATTATATAAGGAACGGCATGTGTTCTACACATCAGGCATGTGCTCTACACATGTTCAAAACCTCTCTAAATTTTCGAGTGATATATTGTAAAAATTATTAAATAATCAACATCAAATAAAAACAGTACCGTAGTTCTTATATCTTATTACATTCCTTATATACATACTATAATGTATAAGGAAAGTATTGTGACGGTGTCAAAAGTTCGAATTCGAGTTTTCAATGGGAGAGCATGTTTCAAGCATCCCTGAACAAGAAACAAACGTCTTTGTGGTGATGTGTGTGTATATGTATGTGTAAATGTATGTGTGTGTGTGTGTGCGCGCGCGCCAGTAAGTCTATGAAGACGATATCTCATGAACGAATGGAGCGATTCAAACGAAGTTTGCTGAAATATTTACAATCAGTTAATACTGGAATCTTATTGCTTTTAAACCCAATATACTTTGCAGAAACTTCCCAAATTTTGAAAAAATTATCAAAACATCAAAACCTACAATAAAGTTACATAAATATTCATTTCATATCTACTTTTTTCATTATAAAACGATTGACCCAGAAATTAGAACGCTAGTACGAACCGTTCTCGAGATATTACACATTTTTCAAATATTTTTTTTCAAAATATCACATAAAATTAAAAAAAAATTAACTGTTGTAAAATATGTTCACACTTCATATGAAATATTATGCGATGAATTTCTTAACATCATTCTCGAGGATCTAGCACGTTCCATTCACGAGACTAAATACTTCGGGTACTATTTTTTTATATGGACGCCGATAGCTATTTACCTACTATAAGGATAAACTATTTCTCTTCCAAAACGACAAATTTGACGAAATATCACCAATTTCTCAACGTTTTTTAATATGCTACCAAATTGACGAAAAAGTTGCCACATTGGTAAAAATAACGCTAAATCAATGAAAATGGCAACTAATTGAAGAAAATTCATTATCTTGGAAAGGACGTTAGAATAGATTTTCTCCGTCATTTCTCCGTCCGTCCATCCATTTCTCCATCCATGCCTCTGTTCGTAGTGCTAAGCAAAATTTTGGCAGAAAGTCGCAAACTCGGCGACTTTTTTTTAATGTTGCTAAAGTGAGGAAAATATAAAAAATAATGTTGCCAAAGTGAGGAAAATGCTAAATTGATAAAAATGATGCTAAATGTGAGGCAATGAATTGCAAATTTTGAATTCCGTCCTATGATGGGCATCCCTTCTAGTATAAAATAAATGCTCTTCTCTTCGTTTATCTGTAGCACCTGGTGATACATGTGGCGAACTTGGTTAATAACCTAGAGGGAAATTGCCATATTGGCGATAATTCGTCAAAGATTAACGAAAATATCGTCATAGTTAATGAAAAGGACGCTTTATTGATGAATGAATGATTAATATCTTTTGATATATAGACTATATAGCTTATTGAGGATGCTATCAATATTAATAATTAGTAATTTTGAATTGCGTGAAATATAAGTTAATTGGGTGCTTAATTATTAAAATATTTTATTATGTGGACAATTTGGCTTACTCCGGATGCTATCAATATTGATAATTATCAATTTAGTGTTGTGCGAAACATAAGTTAATTGAATACTTCAAAATAATTTTACATGTTGCCATCCGGAGAAGTGTCAAATGTAGGATTCCACTTTAAAAACATCTTGCCGTAGATATTATGTATGATTTTTTCACTGTGAAAGAAGTAAAACCATTGCATTATAAAAATAGGTAGTCATGTGGTGCTCACAGAAGGTTTTTTTAAAGGTATATTAACGCCATCAAACTGCAAAAAAAATCTACTACTTCATTTTCCAGGAATATGTCATATACGAAATAATTGTATGTTGTTCTCCGGAGAAGCTCCAAATGTACAATTCTGAATTAAACCCCTTTCCCGCATATGGTATACATATTTTTTTATTGTAAAAGAAGTAAACTTATTGAATTATATAGGAAAAGTTATATGCAGCCCACATTAGATTTTTAAAAGTATATTAACGCCATCTAACTGAAAAAAATTCAACTACTTCATTTTCCAGGTATATGTCATTTAATAAATAATTTATGTTGTCCTATTGGAGAACACGTTCCCGTACATAGTATACATAAATTTTTCATTGTGAAATAAGTAAATCTATTGTATTATAACAGTAAAGTCATGTCCTGCCCACATTCGATTTTTTAATGTAGTTTAGTGCCATCTAACTGAAAATATCTACTACTTCAATTTCCCAGTAGGGGAGACCGGGGTAAGATGACGATTTTAACGAATTTGATTTTTTTTTAATTCTTAAAACTTATAATACTTATTTTTTGCAACATAAAAAAATTATTCATACGTTCTATTATTAATAAAAAAATTATATCGGATAATTTCCCAAATTAAACCATACATAAACATGTTTTAACATATTGTAAAAAAAAATCATCTTGCCCCAGTGCTGGGGCAAGACGGCTTTCTATACGGGACAAGATGACAACTCGCAAATTTTGACCTACCAAGGTATTTAAAGAACGTGAAAAACACTAATAGAGTTTAAAGGTGTGCAATCATTAATAAATTATGGTATTTACAAAAATCACAGATGAATTTCCTACCTTCGTATCCAGTACAGTTTTCATGTCACCAAGCTACACATTGAGAGCAAGCACAGTATCCAGTCTTCGTCGGGTGGATCAATATAAAGTTCATCACAAGCTGGGCAGTTAATATCCTCGCTCGGTTGATCTGCGCTTACCTCGAAACTCCATTGTTTAGGAATTTTCTTCTTATTTCTCTGTGTTTTCTTTTTTTCCAATTCATCCTTTGAATTTTGTTTCTGAAGCAACACATTTTTTATTAGTGAACTTGTTAAAACACTGGTTGACATTTTTCTTCTCCTTTTTGTTGATCTTTTAACTTGTGGCAAGGGTTTAAAGTTAAATATTGATAGAAGAGGGGATTATATCTTGATCGCGGGATTTGTTCACAGTTGGGATTCTCTACACTTTCAGTGTCGCTATCATTAGCACCTAAAGAAATAGGCGTGCTTTCCTTTGTCGAAAATGACGAACTTCGTCAATTTGTCCCCGCCGAACTTCATCATCTTGCCCCGAATGACTAAAAGAAACAACATGGCTGGTATACAGTAAACTATGCATCAGATTAAAACTATGATAGCTTAGCTGAGTATTTAATACTATAAAGTGTAACCATTAATTATATCAGAATTCTATGACTTACCTTTAAGTAGCTCAAGATTATTTAATACGAGTCAAAAATAGTTCCACGGTCCTTAATAAAGTTTGACTAAGAATATAAATTGTGCGTGTAGCAAGAATGGGGCCTTCCGCATGCGATTAGTTGCTCTGATACAGGGGATTGTACCTATGCCCGTCAAGTGCTGCCACCTAAGAATAAAGTCGTTAAAACGGTTGTTCGTCATCTTGCCCAGCTCGCCATCTTACCCCTGTCTCCCCTATATTATATAATCTTTGAAATAATTTATACGTGGCCATCCAGAGAATCTCTAAAAGTACAATTCTATGTTAAAAACAGTGTGCTGTAGATATTATACATCATTTTTTCATCGTGAATGAAGTAAATCCATTGATTTATATAAGTAAAGTCATGTGCTTCCCATATTAGATTTTTTAAAGGTATATTAACGCCTTCTAACTGAAAAGAAATTCTACTACTTCAATTTACCAGTACTGTATATCATTTTTGGAAAAAATTTACATGTTGCTATCTAGAGAAGCGTCAAATGTACAATTATTCGTTAGAGACATTGTCCCGTAGGTATTATACATAATTGCTGCACTGTGAAAGAAGTAAATCCATTGCATTATATAGATAGCATCATGTGCTGCCCACATTAAATATTGTAAATGTATATTAGTACCATCTAACGGATAAATATTCTACTACTTCAATTTTCTTGTACATTATATCATTTTCGAAATTATTTTCCATGTTGTCATCCATAGGAACTCCAATTATACGTTAGGACAGTGTGCCGTAGATATCATACATCTTTTTTCACTGTGAAAGAAGTAAATCCATTGCATTATATAAGTAAAATCCTGTGCTGCCTACATCAATTTTTTTAAATGAATATTAAAGTCATCTAACCGAAACGAAAAAAAGTTCTACTACTCCAATTTACTGGTACATTATATCCAATTTACTGGTACATATGCAGAAACTTCAATTCTACGTTAAAACATTGTGCCGTAGGTCTTATGCATTATTTTTTCACTGTGAAAGAAGTAAATCCATTGCAATATATAAGTAAAGTCCAATGCTGCCCACATCAAATTTTTTAAATGACTATTAAAGTCATCTAACTGAAAAAAGTTCTAGTACTTCAATTTTCTAGTACATTATATCATTTTCGAAATTATTTTCCATGCTGTTATCTGCAGAAACTCCAATTCTACGTTAAAACATTGTGCTGTAGGTCTTATGCATTTTTTTTTATTGTGAATGAAGTACATCCATTGCATTATATAAGTAAAATTCTGTGCTGCCCACATCACATTTTTTTAAATGAATATTAAAGTCATCTAACCGAAACGAAAAAAAGTTCTACTACTCCAAGTTACTGGTACATTATATCATTTTCGAAATTATTTTCCATGTTGTCTTCTGTAGAAACTCCTATTCTACGTTAAATCATTGTGCCGGAGAACTTATGCATTATTTCTTTACTGCGAATGAAGTAAATCCATTGCATTACATAAGTAAAGTCCTGTGCTACCTACATCAACTTTTTTTAAATGAATATGAAAGTCATCTAACTGAAAAAAATTCTACTACTTCAATTTCCTGGCACATTTTATCATTTTCGAATTTTCAAAATAATTTTACATGTTGCCATCCGGAGAAGCTCCAAATATACAATTCTACGTGAAAGATATTGTCCTGTAGGTATTATACATCATTTTGTTATTGGGAAAGAAGTAAATCCACTGCATTATATAAGAAAAGTCATGTGCTGTCCGTATCATATTTTTAACACTTTACAACAAAGTTGAAAAGTGTTTATGACTTTGTTCATTCTGTCTGTCTGTCTGTCTGTCCGTTAGCACGATAACTGCCGTAAAAATGACTTAATCAAAATGAAATTTTAGTATGTTGTTCAGACGGTCTGTAGGACCTATGGGAATATAAATAAATAATATCACCCAATTAGTTTTGGATTGAACTCGGGTTGAAAAAATGAAATACATTGAGCCCTATGGGACCTAATTTTTCAAACATTTTTTAAGCGGATTTAAAATTCACAAATTGCTTCGAAAATTTTAGGTAATAGTTAAATTATCTTGTAAAATATATAAAAAAAATTTCAGTAAAATATATTCAGTAGTTTTTAAAATAAAAATTACAATAATAATTACACATCTTATATGAAACGATCACGTGACTATGATATGAAACGATCACGTGACTATGATATGAAACGATCACGTGACTATGATATGAAACGATCACATGACCCACTTCAAAATGATATATGGCACCCATCTTGTTTCAAAATCGTGTTTTTTAACACTTTACAACAAAGTTGAAAAGTGTTTATGACTTTGTTCTTTCTGTCTGTCTGTCTGTCTGTCTGTCTGTCTGTCTGTCTGTCCGTTAGCACGATAACTGCCGTAAAAATGAGTTTATCAAAATGAAATTTTAGTATGTTGTTCAGACGGTCTGTAGGACCTATGGGAATATAAATAAATAATATCACCCAATTAGTTTTTTATTGAACCCGGGTTGAAAAAATGAAATACATTGAACCCTATGGGACCTAATTTTTCAAACATTTTTTAAGTAAATTTAAAATTCACGAATTGCTTCGAAATTTTTAGGAAATATTCACATTATCCCATAGAATATATAAAAAAAAATTCAGTAAAATATGTTAAGTAGTTTTTTAATTAAAAAAATTATTTAATATAGGGAAAAAAACAAATTCAATTAAATTCTGACTTTGGGATATCTTCCAGAAAGAAAAGAGAGAGATATTATATAATAAATATATCTCCATTTGTTTAAACGTTTTGCATATGGGAGTGGCTTCATATTTTAAAATAAATTTGGTAGATAACAATTTTTCATTTTTTTTTAATTTTATATAACTCTTCTTGATAAATTTAATTGATGGCATTTTAAATGCACTTTCCTACGTCCTAGAGAGTTAAAATTTGGTACACAGCTTAAATTTGTTGAACATTTTATTCGACAAAAATTTGATGGATCTTTAAATATAGATCATACATTTTTTTCGAAATGGCCTGAAAATAATCCCCGTTCACTTCTATAAATCATTGGTGTAATATTGTTAAAATTTCTGATGTGGACAGCACATGTCTTTCTCTGCAGACTCATATTCGTTCTCTTTATTTATTCAATGATAATTTGAGTTTATCTGCACAACATAAGTATTTTAAATGACATTGAATTTACACGTTAAACTTAAATTTGGTTCTCATTTGATAGCTGGACTTATTGTCAAAGGTGGCGTAGCGAAAACGCGAAAAAACTAGAATATCTCAAGAACGGCTAGTCCTAGAGTAATGGGGTTAGTCTTATTCTTTTTGTTGTCAAAAATCACATATAAAATAGGAATTTAATTGATATAATTGAGCACACGTAGTCTTTTATTTTTATATATAACGATTTTTGCTGGCCATTTCGCAAAAATAGCCCGTTCCTTTTTCCCGAATCGTAGTAGAATAACCTACAAATGATTTATATACAAAATTTTGTTAAATTTGGTATATAAATCACTTGTAGGTTATTGAAATATTATACTCCAAATTTTGTTAAATTTGGTTCATTAGTTTTTAGCTAGAGTGGATAAAGGCAATTTCTGCGGCCATTTCGCAAAGAAAGCAGATTCTTTTATTATGAATCGTACTATAATCTAATAAACATCAGGATTTCCCACAAAAAACATACCTACCAAATTGTATGAAATTCGGTCCATTAGTTTTTCAATTAGAGTGGATGTAATATCCACACAGACACACAGAAACATACACAGATACACCCTTACACACACAGACGTCTTCCTAAAAGTAGTTTTTTCGTGTTCTAGAAGTCCCAAAACGTGTAGATCCTTTGAAAATTCGAGTTCCGATCTTCGGCACGATTCCAATACTTTGAGTACATACACATACACATATATATTATCTGTGTATTATCTGTGTATCTAAATTCCGTGCCTATGCAATTACAATAGTTGTGATTTTAAATGATCCCTAAACTTTTATTATTTCTTCAAGGAAGCCTAATTTTAACATATGCAGAATGCAAATATCTCAAGCGATTGTAAGATGAATTACATAAGAATTGCTGAATTTTTTTCACACAAAATTATTTAGCTCTGGAGTCTGGAATACAAGTTATATGAATGAAATATTCATTGATTTTGCATAAAGAATCAGATGATTTATATTTCGATACAGTTTTAAATATTTAAGTATAATAAATTACTGTAGTACTGTGATAATGTAAAAGATATTACCACTGAATGAATCACATTTTAGAAATTTTTAAATGAAATTACATTTCAGTTGGAAAGTGTTTCATAATCAATGCTTATGCATGATTGATCTTTCTTGTTTAAAGTTCTTTCTAATTCATATTGAGTGTTGTATCCGTTCTAAAACTACTTTATTTTTGCTTAAATTCTGTGCATCTACATACTAAAACAACACAATGACAATATATTTGAGTTTATATTCTCACTCAAATTTGATTATTTCCACAACTAAGCCTATTTTTCATCTATGTAAAATGTAAACAACAAAATATGTAGAATGAGTTGTATTAGAATTACTGTATTTCTTTAACACAAAATAATTCAGTCCATGGAGTCTGCATGGCTGATATGAATGAAATATTAATTGATTTTATAAACAGAAGGACGATATTTTTCGATGAAGTTTTACGCATAGAGTTTACTTATTTGCAGCTCAATGGTCTTAATTTTTAAATAAAATAAATTATTATAGTATTGTGATGAATGAAATGAATAGGAGAAAGTTATGAATGAAATCCTGCTTTTATAGAGAGATCCAGGCGTGTTATTTTTTCTATGACGTCATTTGAATTTATTTCAGTTGTTTTCGATGAAGTTTTCAAATATAATAAATTATCGTAGTATTATGATAGTTTTAAAAATATTACCGTGGAATGTATTGCATTTTAGAGATATTTAAACCAGGCAATTTTTATTTCAATGCCGTCATTTGAATGAAGTTCATTTTTTTCAATGAAGGTTTAAGTTTTCAAATATAATAAATCAATGTAGTATTGTGATAAGTTTTAAAATATTACCGAGGAATGTATTGCATTTTCGAATTTTTAAATAAAATTGGATTGAAGTTGGAAAGTGTTTCATAATCAATGCTTTAAGCATGATTGATCTTTCTTGTTTAAATATACATTAACTCCATCAAACTGAAAAAAAAATTCTACTACTTCAATTTTTCGGTCCTTTAAGTCATTTTAAATTTTGATGTGGGCGACTTTCGATCACCGTCTACTTGTTTACTTCCCCATTTATTTATTACACATACACACAAACAATATATAATATGTATGCATGAGGATATCGAGTAGAACCTCACGCATCATATATTTAATCCTCTTGCAAAAATACTATGACAATACATACGCTGTGTATTGAAAGAGATAAAAAATATAAGCTATTAAGAATGAAATATAACACCTTAGTAGAAGTTTCTTTTACAAATATAAATACTTCACAATATAGGCATCGTTAGATCACACTTTTTCCTCTTCCAGTGTTTTCTTTTAATCCATATATTCTTTTCATTTGCGGAGCCTCAGTGGTGAGACTTATGAATCTCGGCTAAGCCACTAGGCACATTTTTCTCAATTTGTGTCAGACTAATGAGAATTGGTAATTGCGATAACATTTGTATCTCTTTGGTATTTTAAAAGATTTTGGATGTAACATGATGGTCTAATGGAAACTAAATCATTCTAATAGGTACGGCGTTAAACCAGTCCTGTTAATGATGGTAAATGACGATTCGAATAAATTATTGTCAAAATTATTTTGAAATTGAAGTTCATCGTTAATAGCAGCGTACAAAGTTGATTCAAAGCATTATATAGCAATGTACATTGATCCTACTAAAGTATATAAAAGAAGTAGTATTCAAGCTTGTCAAAGACAGCAAAACTGACATTCTTAAAAAGTTGAATTACAACTTTTTTTTAAATTTTGTATTATTATATAAAGTAGTCATGTTAATATTTTATGTATATCTCTTTCTCTCGACCTAGACCTACCGAAGTTTCAAATTAACTGTTTGGACAGTTGAGACAGTGCTACCCAATTTAGACATGAGCCCCGTAGGGACTATATCCACATAACCGTATCCCCCACTACTAATAATTTGGATGACTTTCGGACCTACGTATTTAACGTTCCCATACTCTTCAAAAGCACGGGGACAGTTTGGAAAAAGTCTGGAATCAAATTCGATGTCGCGGAGTGCAATCTCGTGCCTTAACCACTGGGCTATCCCGTCCCTAAGTTATGTATCATAGTTGATACTATAAGTGTGCAAGAAATCAGATTTCTATGTTAACGAGGGCGTTCCATTTTGTCCATACTAAGGGATAAATCGAAAGTACGACTCTGTTTAGTTCTGTTCCGCATTCGATACTATGAATGCGCAAAGATTCAGTCTTCTAAGTTACCAGCAGCTGTTTGATGGTCTCCGGCTCTGTTGCGTTATGTTTCGTAGTCTATATAAGCGTGCAAATTCTGTCTTTTGCATAAAAGCAGGTGATTCTGAGAAGTCCGGAAATGCACAAACACGCCAGACAATTATTTTATAGATGACACTTTATCATTAAAATGAACTGTACTGTTATTAACAAAGTATGTACATTTTAGGTCACTGATAGCATTAGAAATGAACTTTCTGAGTTGATCACAAGGTATATTTCTTAATGATTTTTTTACGTTAAACAAATGCAATTTAAACTAGGTCAGTATGAAAAGATATTCTTGAAAATTACTTAAAATTCATTGTGAATATTTGTTAACGCATTGAATTATACTTGTACTTATTACGATTATACACCAAGAAAGTTCAAATTCTTCCACTCTTTCAATTAACCCCTTTTCCAAGCTCTAATAATGATTTAAATTATAATCCCCTATCTTACAGCAAAGTTTTTAGTTGCTAAAGGTTTCCAGTAGTAAAAAAATATGTAAAAAATATCACGAAAGAATTTTTAAAAATAAAATTCTAAATGTTTCAAATTTTCCTCCTGAAATAATCATTTGAAACGCTATAGCGAATTTCATAAACATTTGCATAAATACTTTACTAAATAATATCACTCTCTACAATTGTCTAAATATAGATATTTCAAGTTGAAATCAAATTTGTAGAATTCAATGTTGGAGATTGTATTTAATATCGGCTAAGATATTACACTCACCATATTTACCAAAATGCTTTCAATGGAATTTTAAGTATTTGAATGCTTTCCTAAAAATAAAACATCTACTCAATATTGCTGCATCAAATGTAGAAATTGCTTTTGTCTAAATAGATATATTTCAAGTTGAAATCAAATTTGTAGAATTCAATGTTGGCGATTGTATTTAATATCGGCTAAGACATTACACTTACCATATTTACCAAAATGCATTCAATGGAATTTTAAGTATTTGAATGCTTTCCTAAAAATAAAACATCTACTCAATATTGCTGCATCAAATGTAGAAATTGCTTTTTTTAAGAGATACTTTTAAAATGCGGAAATGTTGACAAAATCAACAAACGTTTAAATTTTTAGTATTTTTAGTAAAAAAATATGTAAAATATATCAGGAAAGAATCCTTAAAAATAAAATTCTAAATGTTTCAAATTTTCCTCCTAAAAAAATCATTTGAAACGCTATAGCTTTTTTGCTTTTATAATTTTAGCTTTAGGAGTTACACATAAAACTAATATAATTACTGGACCAGGGTGTTATTACTAAGCATAGAAAATTTCATAAGAATTCATCACACGGTTCTAGGATTATTATTCGCTCAAATTAAAAAATCTGCCTTTTTTTGACAAATACGAGTTCAAAGTATGTATTTAATCTTGATATTGTATTGTTGATGTGTTGCATTTTCTTAATATCTTCAGAAATAGTTAACATGCTGAAATACCAATGGTACCAAAATTGCTCAGAAATAATCAAACTTTACAACTAGATAAAAGCAAAATTGATATTTTCATGATTTTAAATGTTTATTTCCAAAAAATCTCTTCAGATCCTCCAGCTGCGTCTTAGTGGGCAAGACTTCTAATTCTTGACACCACATACTATTAGTCATCAGAAAGAAATAATCATCACTGTGGTGGAGATTATTGGTTTTTATCGAAAATAATTTCTGGTCCCTACCATTTCCCCCAGAACTCGAGCACGGGGTAGAATCTAACTGGACCAATTTTCGGTTAACACGATTCTTCTAGACACTTAGCACCGTGTATTTTTAAACAAAATGCAACTTTCTTTCTAAAAATCGTTGCAATTGAATTTTTTGAGATTATTTATATCATTAGCAAGTCATTGACGAAGTAATTAGTGTAATTTTAATAATATTTTTGAATTAATGAAATATTTTATTTGGAATGGCCCTCTGGAAAAGTTTTGTGGCACTAAATGCAGCATTTCAAAGAAAAATAGTGTAAGACATTTCACATTTTAATTTTCTTTCGATTAAATTCCAATAATGGTCGTATCAAAAAGGTATGAAAGTTCTTCTACGTCCGAGATCATTTCAAACATTATTTCCATCGATATAGAAGTTCTTAGAAGTGGTTTTTTTGTCGTAATTACAATGAAAATAAAAAATCAGTGCTCAACTAATCAGCTCTTTAAAACTCTTGTATCAGTTTCGAATATTTTTTCCATTCTACATAGTTTATAGCTAGGCTAAAGATATAGATTACCTGGTAACAGAATTTCAATACGTCTCAGTGTTTCTATCATTAACTATTACTGAAGAACTATAAAAAACTGTTAAATGAGTCAAAGTTGGTGAATGGATAATCTAGTAAGCCATTTTTGTTGATTATTTATATCATTAGCAAGTCATTGACAAGGTAATTAGTGTATTTTTTATTTTTATATTTATATTTTTTATTTTATTTTAAATGACTGCAAGCTGCAGGATATAATCCTAGTAACAGCGTGGAAAGTAAAAATACATTAAAAATATGCAGATTAAAGTATAATAAAAAACAATAAAATGCAAACTATTAACAACAAGTGATTTTCGTAAACTAATGCAGATGAATAAATACAAAATATAAAATGTTTTACAACAAATACTTTTTAAAATCCATGTCCAATGAATAAAAAACGTCGAACTTATAGGGGAAATTGTTGTATAATTTACAAAAAATTCATTATTGCACAAATACAACCCATATTCGAACTAAAATTCCTTACAGGAAATAGATTCATGCTCCTGGTTGAATACTGAGGAACATAAAACCCGATCCCATCCAAGACAGGGGAACAATCAATTCCGCCATGGAACAGATTCATGAAGAATGAAAATAAAATGTAATCCCTTCTGTTCTGTAAGCTTTTAACATTAAATATATTACGTAGAAAAGTAGCGGATAAGGCATAACAAAATGTGCGAGTTTTCTTATAATAGAGATATCTCAAGAAATTATTTTTGAATAATCTTGATCTTGTTTGAATGAACAGCATGAAAAGCCCTCCGCACCACAGACGCATACTCAAGCCCAGACCTGACCTAAGCATTAAAGAGAACAATGATCGTATCCTCATTAATAAAATCCTGAGTAATTCTCTTAATGGAGGATCTCTTAAGGATTTAGCACATATATCAGAAATATGAGGTGAAAAGGAGAAATCAGACTTATAAATGACTCCAAGTTCAAAAACAGAGAACTTTCTAGCCAAAACAGAGTTGCCAATACCACAAGAAAATGAAATAGACACTTTTCTACGAGTAAAATACACAACACTACATTTACTAATGTTGAGAAGAAGACGGTCATTGCTACACCAATTGAAAAGGACATGCAACTCAGACTGAATATTATTTCAAGAATTAGCATCGAAAATAGGACAGACAATTTTCAAGTCATCAGTATAAAATAGACAGTTTTTAGAACAATCAACACGATCATTAATGAAAATAATAAATAAAAATATGATGTGGGCAGCACATGACTTTCCCTGCAGATTTATATTCACGTTCTCTTTATTTTAATTACATTGAATTCACTTTTAATTCAATTTTCGTTCTCATTCGGTAACTGGACTTCTTTGCAAAGGTGACGTAGAGAAAATACGAAGAAACTAAAATATCTCGAGAACGGCTACTCCTAGTGTAATGGGGTTGGTCTTATTCTTTTCTTTATTAAAAATTACGTATTAAACAAGCATTTTCTGGATATATTTGAGTATACCCAGTTCCTTAGTTTAGATTTGGGCGATTTTTGCGGGCCATTTTGCAAAAAAAAGCAGGTCATTTTTTTCCGAATCATACCAAAATCTAATCAGCACCAGGGTAACCCACAAGTGACTCATCTACTGAATTTTGTGAAATTCGGTCCATTAGTTTTTCAGTTAGAGTGGATACAAGTTTTTGCGGGTCATTTCGCAA
The DNA here is from genome assembly GCA_951213105.1 of Amaurobius ferox. NCBI lineage: Eukaryota > Metazoa > Arthropoda > Arachnida > Araneae > Amaurobiidae > Amaurobius > Amaurobius ferox. Next base: position 95,871,235 of record OX578139.1, on the reverse strand, counting down.
AAAAGGCGTGTTCTTTTATCCCGAATCGTACACAAAACTAATCAGCATTAGCCCCGCCCACAAGTGACTTACCTACAAAATTTTGTGAAATTCGGACCATTAGTTATTTAATTAGAGTGGATACAAAATCTGCACAGACAGACACACAGACAGACAGACAGACACACAGACACACAGACAGACAGACAGACACATACACAGACGTCACGCTAAAAATGGTTTTTTCGTATTCTAGAGGTCTCGAAACGTGTAGATCCGTCGAAAACTCCAGTTGTGATTTTCGGTATGATTCCAATAATTTCCCTATACATTACCATGTATTGCAGGGAAAGTAAAAGGGACTGAGAACTGAGCCTTGGGGCACCTCAAAAGTAGCTGAAAATCCCTTACTCAAGCAAGAATCAAAATTAACACATGAAAATCTTGGAGTTAAATAGTATTTTAATAACATAGCCAAATTGGGACTAAAAACGATAGTCTTCGATTTAGGGATCAAAATACCGTGATCAACTGAATCAAAAGCTATCGTAAAATCAGTGTAAACAACATCCAACTGACCCGTTGAATTAATGGCGTCAATCACAAACGAATTAAAGCAAAGGAGGTTAGTAACAGTAGATCTGCCACTCATAAAACTATGCTGATTAATAGAAATAAAAAAACCGAACTTGACTGTAGATACACCTAGGTAAAACATACTCAAAATCTTTAACAAATGGAGAAATAATAGAGATCGGCCTGTAATTTCCAATATGAATTTTGTCACCTTTTTTGAAAATAGGAATTATTCTAGATCTCTTTCACTCATCTGGGAAAACATTACAACTGATAGATAAGTTAAAAATAATAAGTAAAGGGTACAGAAGATAAGTATAAGACGTTTTAGTAATATACGCAGGTACACCATCAAAACTCAACGAGCCAGGACTCTTTAGTCTATTAATGCCATCGACAACATCTTTCCCAGTTACATGATTAACACTAACTACATCAGAAATCACACTCATCTAATGATTCATCAGAACCGTATCAGGTTCAAATGTCGTACTGACAATAAAATTAGCACACACAAAAAAAAACTCAGCAAAAGAATTAGCACTAGTTCTGTCAGTAAAATACATAGTATTATTTAAATTCATAGTAATGGATGAAATCTTATCTGTAATCTTACTAAATGACCAAAAACGCCTAGGATTACTTTTCAGATATGATTTAACAAATCTAACATATGATTTATATTCACGATTGATATCAGTCTTAATCTTAGCTCTACGGAATTTATATTGCAGAAGGTCATACGTCAGACCGCGACGTGTACAAAATTTTTCGAAACTTGTCCTTCAGTCTGATAGTGTGGATAGTGCTACGTTTAAACCATGGTCGTTAGTTACTATTTCTAACAAACGTTTTAGGAATACAAACATAAAAATTTTGATAACGATGAAGATAAACACACTAACAACATAGTCAATATTTTTATAGCAGTTTAAAAAATTCCAATTAAATCACTTTACTTTTTATACAAAAGTTAAAAATCAGCATTTTTAAAATTATAATGCATACAATCAGAAAGAGACTTTTGCCTTTAATCTGGGTATCTTAGTATTGATATGAGTAATAATGATTGAATGACGGTGAACATCTTTTGGAAGTAAAATATCATCAATACCTGCTCGTTGAATATTTATTTTATTAATATTTTTGAATTAATGAAATATTTTATTTGTAATGGCTCTCTGGAAGAGTTTCGTGACACTAAATGTATCATTTCAAAGAAAAATAGTGTAAGAAATTTTGCATTTTGATTTTCTTTAGATTAAATTACAATAATGGTCGTATCAAAGAGTTATGAGAGTCATTCCACATCGGAGTTAATTTCAAACATTATTTCCATTGATATAGAAGTTCTTAGAAGCGGATTTTATGCCATAATTTCAATGGACATTAAAAACAGTGCTCAATTAATCAGCCCTTTAAAACCCGTGTATCGGTTTCGAATATTTTGTCTATTTCTATTTTAATTTATATCTAGGCGGTGGATACAGAATACCAGGTAAAATAATTTCAATAGGTCTCTCTTTTTCTATCATTAACCCCTGAAGAAGTGTAAAAACGGTTAAACGAATCAAAGTTGGGGAATGGATAATCTAGTAAGCCATTTGTGTTCCATTAAAAATAGTTGGAGAAGAGTATTTTATATTAGCTTAAAACCCGTTGAAATAGCAACAGTGCAAGGTATGGTATGTGCTCGTACTTGACCCTCCATAGTATGTACTCATTTTCTCAAATTTGTGCAAGCCATTTTAATTGAGCGACAGTTTTTTTGCAGCAAAATTGATATGAATATCCACTATTGTAAGATGTAATGTATGTTATAAAAGAGTCCAAAATTCAGCTTAACTTCTCTCTCTTTACATATACAAGGGAGATAATTTTAATAATAATAGTGAAACTGAACATTAGACTCTTATTGGATATTTATTGTCGGACAGTCGACCCAACTTGGGGATAGATCACTCTCTCGGGAAAACATCCCGTCACTACGGAACTCATGTTCAATTTGGGAATAAGCTACCTACAATATATGACTACCTACAATATAAACTACCTAAACATATGAAACTGCTGCTTGTCAGTCTATAACTTACAGAACTTCCTTGAAGAAAATATGCATATGCCAGTCAAGTGACATATGCCTAAGCATATGCCAGCTAGTCACCTAACTGACATATGTATGTTTCTTTCAAGAAATGTCTATAAGTTCTTAACTAATTACCTACCAAATTTTAGCTTCCTATATCTTATGGTATATGGAATATATTTGGTCGGACAGTGAAACACGATTCGGTTGGTACTGCAAGCCCTTGAGAAACTTCCGATTGCTACTGTAATCGTGCCATCTTTTGGGTAAAAAGTGATTGCTTACCAAAAATTTCAACTTCCTAAGTCATGTGGTTTACTAGATACTTTTGCTTGAGCAGAAGATCCCAACTATTAATTATATATATGATTATTTTGTAATTGAATAACATTATTTCCTTAAAAGTATTTTTGTACTCATACGAGTGTGGTATTTTTTAGAAACTGTGCAACACATTAAATTACATAAATTAATTCATACAAATTTTCATTTTAATGCAGAACTGATTCAAGTGACAATACAAATAGTCAAAACAGTACTAAATTAAGTAGTGATTAATATAATTAAAATTAAGTAATAACAATATATTCATTTAAGTATGTATCATAAGAATATGAAATTTTAAAACACATAAATGCAATTTGAATTAAAAAAAATTTGTATTTCCCATAAAAATGCATGTATATTTCATACATGCATTCATCCAGCAAAGCTATTAAGTTTTTTTTTAAAGAAATGTCAGATTATTTTAATTTCATCTCCGACATTTTTATATTAAATCCTAAGATTATTAATTTCAAAATATGTTTCCTGAAAGTAAATTATGTTGTGTAGTTAATGTTCATAAACGGTACCGTTAAATCCAATAACGCATTTTAATAATATGAATTCTGTGCAGCAAACTTTACATTTAAAACGCATTATGCAAATAAAACTGAAATATGATAATTTATTGCACTTGTTTCGGCGTCTTTAAGCGTTTCTCTCACAAAGCATACATGTTGTATAGGAAAATAATAATAGACAAATGCATGAATAACCTCGAGGATATTCAATATATATTTCTTACGAAGAAATGCTCTCTTGCTGACACGCGACATACATGTGGAAATATAAACAACATTTATTTTCATGTATTTTTAGAAGGTGAATCAGAATAATGCAGTACTAGAGGATAATTTTTACTATTCAACAAAGCTACTGAGCAAGAAATATTTCGTTAAAAATACAACGTAAAACAATGTTACTAATTCCCCCGTGGTGAAGGAGCGCCTATGCACCACGTATAAAAGACCCCCCAGGGTATTCCATGGCGAAGGGGGGGGGGATAATTGAAGCTTCATTTTTACAGAAGCTCCCCGAATGGCGGAAGTCTGACTTGGCCTCGACATGACAACATCCATGCCCGTGTTTATGCGGAGTACGATCACGTTAAACATATGGGTCCGTAAGTCCTTCAAAGAGGTTGGTGGTAATGTAAGGAGGGTACGGTCCCAGTGGATGCCTCCCCTACTAGGTTCCGGTCTAAATTGGGTGGCACTTTCCGGCCAACCAAACAGTTACCTTACACCTTTCTGGTAGGTCGGACGGTCTGGGTCTCAGCAACAACAACATCCATGCCCCCTGGAGGAATTCGAACCCGCAACCCCGCAATCCCGCGACCAGACGGAAACGCATGCCCCTGACCGCTCAACCACCGGAACGGCACAATGTAGTAATGTACAGTACACCACACAAATTGTATTAGTGTGGTATGCTGTAGAAATACAGTTAGTGTTAGTACATGATACAGTAATGGTTTATTAAAAAACATTCTACCCTTTTGGGATAAAAATACATAGCAACTACAGCATGAAATGTAGGACAGCGTCTGTCAATAAGTAGTTTAAAAATAGTTGATAATCACTGTCAATAAATAGTTGATAATGTCTGCCGATAAATAGTTGATAATCAAGTAAACCAGAAGAGATATCGATGACAATCAAAAGCGAGAATAAATTAAAAAAAAAATCTGATGTGGGCAGCACATGACGTTCCTTATATAATGCAATGAATTTACAACTTTTTCAGTAAAAAAAATAAGTTAGCCTTATAGTAGTTAATTTTATTCTTTCCAAGATACTGAATTTTTGGCAATTAGTAGTCAGTTTCATTGATTTAGTGTCATTTTTTTTCATTTGGCGAGATTTTCGTTTTAATTTGGTAACATTTTGAAAAGTCGCCAAGTTGGAGACACTCCGCTGAATTCGTTGCCCAAATTTCGTCAAGCGTTATGGACGGAGAAATAAGTTATTCTTATAAGAGGCAAATTTCTATTGGAGTTCAAATACAAAAGTTCTACTCAAAGTACCTTTTTCTCATGAATGGAACGAGCTAGATCCACGAGAATGATGTCACCAAATTTATCGCTTTATATTACACATGAAAAGTGAACATGTTTCTCAACGGTTAATATATATTATTTTATTTATGGGATTTTTCGATAAAATTATTTGAAAAATGTGCGATATCTCGAGAACGGTTCATGTTAGCGTTCTAAAGTTTATGCCAATCGTTTTCTAAGGAAAAATTTCATAATAAATGCCTATTTGCGTAACTTTATTAAAGGTTTCGATTTTTTGATGATTTTTTCAAAATTTCACTTGAAAATTTAGGGGGATTCTGAGCATTCGATTGCGTTTAAAAACAATAAGCTTCCAGTATTTACTGATTGTGACTTTTGTACCAAATTTCATTCGAATCGCCCAGTTCATTTTTGAGATATCGTCTCCATAGTCTCACTGACACACACACACACACACACACATAATTTCACACACACACACATCACCTTAAAGTGTTTGATTCGTGATCAGAGATGCTTGAAACGTGTTCTTCTGTCGAAAACTCGAATTTGAATTTTCAACCCCGTCACAATACTTTTCTTATACATTATGTATATAAGGAAAGTAATAATAATATCGGAGATGGGGGGGGAGAAAGAAACAAGAATTTAAAACATTTTTAGTAAATAAGACTACGAACTTATCCATAGGTCTTTGTTTTGTTCTTTTGGGTTTATTTATTAGTTTGCAGTTTCTTGTTTAAATTCTTTATGCTGTTTTCAAATTATTTCATGATTTATACGAATCTTCGAAATGCCGCAGATAACTTAGCCTATCGATCCCAATCCAATTTAATGAATATGACGACCAAATAAAATTTCCCAAGAGATTTAGGGAAGTATGTTTTCAAACTAAAACCAATAATAAAATGGAAATGAAAAGGGCATTATTGAGAATTTAAAAAATACCAAAAGGTATTAGCATAGCGTTAGTCATTATAGACAGTTGGCTTGTATATTGATGATGGAGATAATGAATTCCTGATAAATTGTAAATATTTTTTATTCCTTTTATACAGCAGCAAAACTTTAGTTTTGTAATAGCCGGATCGTGCGCAGTGCCGAATTATGGCAACAATAAGTTTAATTATATGGTTCAATAAGTTTTATTAAATGCATATCCTTCCGTGATCGTGTTATGTTACTCACAATAGCCCCAGTGGTTCGCTTTCGCTGGTGATAAGTGTCAGGATTCACCAATGACTGCTACATGTTTTAAAATACGGCAAGAGAAATGTACATAAAATAATTACCATTATTGAAGTCTAAAATTATTTAATTTATGTTAACTAATGCAAATATGCAAAATAACTAAATATGCAAAATCATTACAATAGAATCATTACTTTCTGTTTCAAAAATATACTCTTTAAGTTATCAATCTGTTATTCAGATTCATTATTCTTGGTCTGAAACTGGCATTCAATCAGTAAATATATTAAAAAGTTCTTGAGAGTTTTAATTACATCAATTCGTCCGGTTTAGTTCAAAAGGCATAAAAGCTGACATTTTTATCTTTATATATATATATTAAGCCAAATCAAGAATATTTCCAGTTCAGGCAGTTTTGCTTAATTTTCCAAATAACTTTCTTTAAAATTTTAAAATTACGGAAAATTTACTTCCAATGCTAGACGCTTTTATTTCTTCCTATCATTATGACTATGAGATGTAATTTACATTCAATTTGAAATTTGGAATTATTATAAAATTTAGACCGAACCTGCCATATGTCCGTCATGGCTAAATTCTTTGTTCCATCTCCCGAACAAGCAGCGCCCCTTTTCGACAACTCCCCATTCGAAAATTCCTATATCTAAGGCGCTTGCTTCACTGGCACGTCGAAATAGAAAGAAACAAACAAAAACAAACTAATACATCTACATACAACGGACTCTCAAAGCATAAGTCGACGCCGCAAGAATGCAAATACATGCAAAGTGCAGTTTTCTTCGCAGAAGAACATTTAACACAGAATATTTTACAATTACATTCAGCACGAAAACACATTTTAAACAGAAAAATTAAGAGCGTATAAAATACAGATATTATAGTTTCAAGAAAAGTGCAGATATTCAGTAATCGGCTTTGATGGAATAAGTAACTGCTGCTACAGAAACAACATAAATTGCCATCAAGACAAAGTTGCAAAGAAGTTGGAGATGGCTCTACTTTTACTTACACTAATTCTTATTAACTTTAACGTTTTCTGTATTTTTTCAATATCTTTGATGGGCTCTCATAGTACACAGAGAGATTACTCTCGGTTACACAGAGAGATTACTCTACAGTTTCATCTTGCGAAACATTTTCATTAAGGGGAAACTCTACTTTTAAAATCAGGAAAAATATAAATTTATTTTCTTATTCAATAGTTGTAAATTTCTGAAAAATTTGGTATCATTGGTATTGCTGATATTAAGATTGCTAATTATTTCCGGAAATATTAGCAATATACAATACTACAACGCAAAAACAATACCAAGCATAAGTATATACTTTGACCGCATTTTTCTCGAAACGTTAATTTTTGAAATTTCAAGAACCGTTTGATAATATATTATGAAATTTTGTATGCTTAGTAATGGCATCATTGTCCAATAATTATACTATTTTTTATTTGTAATTTATAAAAGAAAAATTTTAGAAGAAAAACGTTGTTAAAAATCAGGAAAAAAATTAAATTTTAAAAAATACAATTATTTCCCCTATTAAAAATAAAATACTTAAGTAATCCTATATGTAAATATGAATGAAATATGAATGTAGTACATATATATAATATAGCATATATGTTATCATTAATTAAGCCCCAAACTAGTTGGATTATATCCATGAAAATTAAAGATATCATGTGCAGAACAATATATCATGCTTTTATTGATAAAAGCATATGTAAAATATAATTATGTTTTCATATATTATTTCTTAGATTTCAATTACTTTTATATTTTTATTTTAAAGAATATTAGTTTTCTATATCCTAAATATCTCACCCCAGTAATTTTAATATATTTTATTTTTAAAAAATTGAATTTCTGTTGACTTTGTAGATATTTTAAGAGTTGAATATTTCCTAAAATTTTAAGTTATTACGTTTACGTCGTTATGTCATTTCCGTATGTATCCTGACTACGTTTTTTTCCACTTTTGCAGTGTCTTTGCGAATTACTATTCAGTATTTTAGACGCAATGCTTCGGTTCTAACTCATCAATCCATGTTTGAAGTTTCTATTTCAATTATTTCCAAAAAAATAGTAAGAGGGATGGTGAGGGTAGAAAGACTAGAAGTGAAAACTAAAAAGTAAGAAATACATTATAAGAAAAGTAATTTTTCAACGTCCTTCCCTACACAACAGCAGTTCGTTGAAAAGTAGAAAAATGCATTTTAACAACACTCAAAATTGAACCAAATTGAGCATAAAAGGCATTCAATAGGAAACAATACTGTATTAATCTGATCATTGTGAAAACTTCATATTATGTAAAATTCTCAAAACTATTTCAACTATCTATCTTTGAGCCAACGGCCCTACCGTGCTGAAAACACCTGTTCTCGTTAGATCACCGAAGTCAAGAAGCATCGGGCGCGGTTAGTACTTGGGTGGGTGACCACCTGGGAACACAGAGTGCTGTTGGCACATTTCGGACGCGGTAGCCCGGTGGTTTTCCAGCTGGATTTGCACGCTGCCACAACTGCCGCCGTGTTCATGCGGAGTACGATCACGTTAAACATGTGGATCCATAAGTCTTTCCGAGAGGTTGGTGATAGGGGAAGGAGGGTACGGTCCCTGTGGATGCCTCCCCCACTGAGTTCCGGTCTAAATTGGGTGGCACTTCCCGGCCGTACAAACGGTTACCGTACACATATCTGGTAGGTTGGACGGTCTGGGTCTCAACAGCAACAAATATCTATCGTTGTTTCTGGAAGTAATGCTTTTGTTGTAATCATGCTCGCAAGGAACCTATATCAAGATAGAATTTCAATAAATTCATGAACTATCATATAATATTTAAAAAAATATTATTATAAGATTTACCTTATTGAAAATTGTATCATATATGCTACAGGTCTTCTCTCATTAGCTATAAAATGTTAGGTATCATCGATGTATATGGGAATAGGTATAAAATAGAACGTGAAACATGGAAATTCACCCTGTTTATTGTACTTTTAAGGGTCATGATCCCCCCTTAAACAAGTACTCATTATTTCAATAAAAGGATTTTATTTTAACAACTAAATTTCAATTATAATATTTATAATACCTAGCACCTGCGACAATAAGAAAAATTCTTGTCATTTCGAAACTAATTTATGCTGCATATATCCTGCTATAGAAAATTTGCATAATGTCACATTCTAAATCTGCATGCGTATAAAAATATGCATAAAATAAATAAGAATCATATATGACACATAATTAATATCCACGTCCCTTATCACTATTTCCATTGAAAAACTGCACATATATCAGTAATTACTTGAAAATACAGCAATTCACGAGTTCATTTTAATGATGTGGATATCACATAAATAACCTTTCCGTAACGTAAAACATAATACTCTTTAGTTTTTTACTCCTTTTTGAAAATTGTTTATATGCTAAATGAAAATAACATAAATGCAGATTTCCAAAGCTAATTAAGTAAATACCATAATGTTTTCCTATTCAAATCCCATATGCTTTATATTTGAGAGAAAGTACATATTATTTATTTGTTAACAATTACGTAGCTAACAAACGGAGTGTGTGTTTCAAGCTTATTTCTAATTATTTAACGGGTTTTTTTGTATTTTTGTTGTTGTTTATTACAGCATGTTTAGCGGAAATATTGAAAACTAATTGTAGCTTTGTATTTGTATTCATAAATATTTTAATTATTCACTATTGAACAACAGTCAACAAAACAAAAATTCTGGAATAAAACTATTGTATGATTGTCATCGCTAAACAAAATTAAAGATATCATTCGATAGGGATTAATGCTTTCTATAAATATCAACATTTAAAAGTTGTTTATGGGGTCGTCTTCAAGGTTATTTTGGCACTAACTACAAAATTTTCAAGAGCAACACTCATTGACCATTATGTATTCAGATTCTATAGAAAATTTCAAGGGAAATTTAAACAAAAATTACTATTTTTAAAAGATGTTTTGTCTATTTCCAAGTGTTTGAAATTTGCTGATCCTCATGTAAATGGGTTTTTAAAATTTCGGGATATATATTCGCGATAAATGAATTTTCCGAAAAAATTGTTTTTGCATACTTTTCTAGGAAAACCCAAACATAATTCGTAGCAATTTTAACATTAATATATATTTGAAGCGTTTATTATTAATTATTAAATTCACATTCATAAAATTATGGGTAGAAACATCTGTTAATTTTGACGCCATTCGATGCAGCTGTGTCGGGAACTTCAGTATACAAAATTTCAGTTTTATCCGTGCAATATTGAGTGTGCTATCAAATTTTACTCACAATTCGATGATTTTTATGCTTAATGGGGACCGTTCTCAAAGGTATTGAAAGAAAACCTCGGATGTATTTTGAAAACCATCCATAATTAAAAACATCTAACATCGCACTTAACTTGTCGATGTTCAAAAGACAACAACTATGTTCCTTAATGGTAATTTTTAAAGTACGTTTATTTCCGTCAATGCAAGAGCCACTACACTGGTCATAATTACTGTAAATGCCCCAACTATTAGAAATTTTTAAAGGATCGTTAAGATTGAAAAATTTAAGTTAATTAATGGTGTAAATCAATATAAAATTAATTTTTTTAAGAGTTTTAGCAATTTGCTAACCGGTGTTTTGCGAAGATGGTAAAGTAATAATATTAATGAAATGTCATTCAGAAATAAGTCTACAGAAAGTTTTAGAATTTTTTTAAAAGCTGCAATAGACAACGCTATGTTGAAATATAGAATTTAAATTTTATGAATTTCACCGTTTCGTTTGCAAATTGCGTATGATTATAAGTATTGCCTAGACAAGAACTCAAACACCAGAAGTAAAAAAATTATTTACAGGCTTAATAAAAGAAGGTGCCTGCCTGTCTGTGTATCTGTGTGTGCGTGTGTGGATATATCTCTGTACAGTCTTTAGCGAAAAATCTAAGCACCGTACTACCATGCCATTTGGTACAAAGGTACTTTAGGACACGAATAGGTGCACCTCGGTGTTGCTTTTTTATTTAGAATTAGTTTTTTTTATTTATTTTAAAGGCTTGAATTTTCTTTGCTACCACAAAATTTCAATTAAACACGTGAGGCAAATGTGGCTCGAAATTCATTCAACGCACAGTGACAAGATCAAAGTCAGTAGTCTCGGTCTCGAAACTGTTAATTCCACACTGATGACGCTTCATATTTATTAGGGTATATGTGGATTTCCACAGAATCGTCTCTTTCATGAGCAATTGAATATACAGCCAATTATAATTGTCATATTTTTTTTTTTGTTCTTGAAGGGAGTGTGGGCGATTCAATTCGTGCAATTTTCAGATCGAAACAATTTCAAATTGTGTACAAATATATTATTTAATGAGAGGGTGCTTATTTAATTATCTATACTTAGTGGACGCTTATTTAGAACCCGGAAAACCCCAGAAAATTCGTTCTAGTTATATATAACGAGAGAAGAAACACGTTTCAGCTGCATAACAAAAGCAGTAAATAATTCAATGTAACATAGCCTATAAATAAAACGTAATGTCTGTGTGTATGTTTGCGCGCAGCGTAGCAGAAAATACGAGCTACGCACAGCCGCAGGATGCAATATAAAAGTAATTCAGTTCAGGCGACCATGTACCCCCAAATTGGTATTTCGAATTAGTTTAAAAATTATAAATGTTAAAGCCAATTTTCACCTCATTTTCGCCGTTTCCAATTTAAATGTATCAACACAAAAACGATGCGTACGATCGCGATAATCGCAAGCGATCGTATAAGGAGTCCACAAGAGGGCCTAATTAGAGTAGTAGCTAATTCAAAATTGAGTGGGTAAAGGAGATTATAAAACTATAATTTCGTGAATTTTACAGTTATATTTTAAAATTAGATATCTAATTACGTATGCTTATTAAAATAAATTTTTAGTAATATCAGACGAATTAGATAAGAATTACAAGATTTTAGGAATTCATTTTGAATATTTTGTTCTAAAAGCGCAGATTGTTACAATATGCGGAGTAGGGTTATCATTAAGGCTCGGATTTTGATGACCTAAAAATTCACTAAAATGCCCTTAAAATAGTGAAAAAATGCCTTTAAAAATGCTCTTAAAGTTTTACATTATTATGAACTTTAAAAAAAGAACGACATGAAAAATAAATTTAGTTAATTCATGCTACAAATTTTGAAAATTTTGAGTAAATCCAAATAATCTAAATTGTTTTAATAAAAAATTTATATGTATAAATACCTGACTTAAAACTTTTATTATCCTGAACTGCGACAACTTAATTTCTCATGATAACATCGGAATTACATTGAATTATTAGGTGTTTCCTAATGTTCTCAAATGAGAAAGATCTTCTATTGCCGGAATATAAGTTTTTATATCGTGAAAAGCTTATTTCAACATCTACGGATGTGATAGGTGCATATTTGAAAAAAAAAACATATTCGCTTACGTCGAATTCTTCCTCGATATCAAACGTTTTATCTTCACGAGTTAGGATGAGAGACATTTTCTTCAAGTTTTGAAGCCCTGGTTTTTACCCAAAACATCGTTTAATTTGGCAATTATGCAATGCCCAACCTTACCTTTAATCTTCTGAATGACCTCACTAACGTTGTCAATGTAACCTATTGCGTCAACCAGTTCCACGTGTTGTTTTTCTAGGCAATGATTTACGACCAGAGCCCCTTACGACGGGGGAGACTATCTTTATTGTAAAACACCTGTTTGCACCACAAAACGGGAAGAAGTGTTGTGGCCTCGAAGGTTTGTTTGTAAAGATGCTAAGACGGAAATTAGCAAAAATACCCATTGCAGCAGAAAGTATAGAGAACTGAAAATGAAAAAAAAAATCTAAATATAGGAAATCTTATAAAAATGCTAAATATTGCCTCAAAAATGCTAAAAATGCCCTGAAAATGCTCAAAAATTCCTATAAAAGGGAAAAATTAAAAAAAATGCAGATTTCATCAAAATCCGCGCCTTAGTTATCATTATTACATGTATCGTATCGAGATTTCACGTGCATTCGTAGTGATCAACATCGACATTGAATGAATTGGGGTTATTATTCTGACATGTGCCGTATGTAGATTGACAATAATACAAGTAGCAATAGCACGATTAGAAATAGCACGATTAGCAATCAAATTAGCAATAGCAAGCAAATCAGTGAATCTCATCCAACTCTTAACTAGGCTCTTCCTTGCTTCTCTGTTTTTTCTCTCTCCCTGATAATACTAAATATCAATGAAGTTCGAAATATTTTTATGAGATCATTCTGGCCATTCTTTGCTACTGGAGGCCAGTCGCATTTCCATCACATGGTTGGCTCGAACAATGGTTGGGTCGTAAACGTTATAATTCCAATGAACACTGAGTGACCCGGAATAGTACGATTCTGAATCTATAGCAAATTTGTCAACAGCTGCTATGAAAAGAAAATTTCAATTCGAGAAATCATTAATTGCAGCAGTATGACGATTATTTTGCATTTCTAGTCTTCACCGCGTTTCGCTCTTAATGCGCATTTATAGCACTCTTCACACAGTATTGTCAGTTTTTCCATATTTGGATAATTTTGTAATTCTAGCATCACATTACGAATCAGGAAAAACTGTAGTATGTTAATTCCTCGAGGCTAGAGAAATATGTAACGTACACAATAGCAGATCGGAGACTATGTATGAAGCCTGTGGTTTTGAATTTAAATATTTCTCAAGATTAAGAAGAACATACTATATTATCATACTCCGTCTCTATACACAAAACGGGAAAAAGATGTCTGTCACAGCTGTAGTTTAGCCATTAGCCCCGTAAGGAATGGTAAATATAATAAACTCCAATCTCTAGCAGCATATGAGACTTTATATATCCCATTTCCCTTTCCCTACAATACATGGTAATGTATAGGGAAAGTATCGGAATCGTGTCGGGAATCGCACATCGAGTTTTCGACGGAACTACACGTTTCGGGACCTGTAAAACACGAAAAAACTATTTTTAGTGTGATGTCTGTGTGTGAAGGGGGAGGGTGTACGCGTGTGTGTGTGTGTCTGTCTGAGCAATGTATGTATCAACTCTAACTTAAAAACTAATTGACCAAATTTCATAAAATTTGGTAGGTAAGTCACTTGTGTTTGACCCTGGTGCTGATTAGATTTTAGTGTGATTCAGAATAAAAGAACCAGGTTTTTGTTTTTTGCAGAATGGCCACAAAAATATCATGCATCCAGTCTAGATAAAAACTAATTGACCAAACTTCACTAAATTTGGTTGATAAGTCACTTGTAAGACTCCATGGGGCTGATCAGATTTTGGTACGATTCGGAAATAAAGTTAACTTGTTTTACGAAATGGCTCGCAAAAATTGCAAAATTCTAAAATAAAAACTACGTTTTGCTCAAATGTATCAATTAAATGATGGTTTTATACGTAATGTTTGACGAGGAAAGCAATAAGCCCAACTCCATTACTCTAGATCTTGCAGTTCTTGAGATATTTTAGTTTTTTCGCATTTTCACTACGTCACCTTTGAAAATATGTCCAGTTACCAAATTGAAACGAAAATTGAATTAAAAGTACAATTTCTGAGTAATTTAAAGTGATTATGGATGTTATTTGGTGCAATTTTTGCAACTGAATTCAATGAATTTTGGAAGAAAAAAAGAGAACGTAAATATGAGTCTGCAGTGAAAGTCATGTGCTGCTCACATCATATTTCTTAATTAAAGAATATTTTTTTTAAATTACCAACAACCAAGATTGCCACCAAATACAATTTCCATTGTAAAGCAATCTTAATTGTATATCATTTTTTCTACATTAGTTGTCCTTTATTACCACAAATATCAATTTAAATCTTAAGTTTAATTCATTTGTGAAATTGCAATAAAATAAATTCTAACAATGAAATACTAAGCATTTTCATAACATATTAAAAACATATTTCGTAAGATACCATGAAGGTTTAATGATTTTAAATAAATCTTATGTGCTTCAAATGCCTTGCATTACGAATATATATCGGAAAACGCTACCAAAATAGTCATAAATTAAATTTCTTACTTCACATTTTATTTTCTTCCAGTTCAACAATATTTCATATATATAGTATACTAGTTCCTCTTCCAGTGTTCAACTACATGCAGTTTGAAGATTTATTAGACTGACTTCTACAATTCCTCCAATCATCACCATCTATCAAAATATGTCGTTTGTATAAATTCACATATTTTGACTGATTCTATTGAAATTGTGTTTCGAGTTCCAGTATTCTATGTGGGAAACATTTCCTACGATTTCAATTTCTCTGCAGGTTTGAATATTAATATGTCATAATTATGACATTCAGAGAATATAATTCTCTTGCTAAGATTAAAAATTTGACGTAGGCAGCACATGACGTTCCCTGTAGACTTATATCCGCGTTCTTTGTATTTTAATTAAATTTAATTCACTTCTAATTCAATTTTCGTTCTCATTTGGTAACTGGACTTATTTTCAAAGGTGACGTAGAGAAAATATGAAAAAACTAAAATATCTCGAGAACGGCTAGTTCTAGTATAATGGGGTTGGTTTTTATTCTTCTCTTCGTTAAATATTGCGTATAAATCAAATATTAAATGGATATATTTGAGCATACGTAGTTTTTTATTTTAGATTTTGACGATATTTTCTGGCCATTTTGCAAAAAAAGGCGGATACTTTTATCCCGAATCGTACTAAAAATTATTCAGCACCAGAGTCATAAACCAGGTCCGTCGAAAACCCAAGTGTCTTACCTACCAAATTTTATGAAATTCGGTCCATTAGTTTTTGAGTTAGAGTGGATGCATACATTGCACAGACACACACAGACAGACACACACACAGCCGACACGCAAAAAATGGTTTTTTCGTGTTTTATAGGTCCCGAAACGTGTAGATCCGTCGAAAAGTCGATTTGTGATTTTCGGCATGATTCCAATACTTTCCCTATACATTACCATGTATTGCAGGGTAAGAAAAAATATGAACTGGGCAGCACATGACTTTCGCTGCAAACTCAAATTCATTTTTCTTTAATTTCTTTTTTTTTTTAATTTTTCTCCCCAAGTAGCTTATCTATCAAATTTCGTGAAATTTGGTCAATTAGTATTTTAGATGGAGTGGATACATGACATTTTTGCGGGCTATTTCGTAAAAAAGGCAGGTTGTTCTTTTCCGATTAATACCAAAATCTAATCAGCACCAGAGTATTGTACAAGTAACTTATCTACCAAATTTTGTAAAATTTGGTCAATTAGTATTTTAGCTAGAGTGGATACATGAAAATTTTACGGGTCATTTCGCAAAAAAAAGGGGGGTTCTGTTTTTACGAATCGTACCAAAAATTAATCAGCACTAGGGTCACACCCAAGTGACTTACCTACCAAATTTTATGAAATTCGGTTCATAAGTTTTTGAGTTAGAGTGGATACATTCATTGCAGATGCACACAAACACACAGACAGATAGACATACAGACAGACAGACACACACACAGACGTCAAGCTAAAAATAGTTTTTTCGTATTCTAGGGATCTCGAAACGTGTGGATCCGTCGAAAACTCGAGTTGCGATTTTCAACATGATTCCAATACTTTCCCTATGCACTACAATGTATTGCAGGGAAAGTAAAAAATAGTTTTGTTTAAAATATTTAACAATTATTGTTACTTATTCTCAGAGATTGGATCTAAAAGTCATACATTGTGATACCACATTTAGAAATATTTTAAGTTCGGAAAAAGGGATAAAGTATGTTTACAGGCGCATTGATATATTCTGAAAAGGCAAAACTCCCAACATTGGTGACACTGTTCGTAATAAAATAATTTATTACATAGCAGATGTTGACATAATTCTATAATAAAGATGCATATTCTTTAGAGCCCCTCAGGGTTAATAAGAAATTGCTCAAGTTATTTCACGTGACCAGACGACATTCGAGTCAAAGAAACATTTTGACAGGGTCTTTCCTCTGGCAGAAAGGCTGAACTAGAATACCATCAAAAATAATTTACACGTAAAATTCAAATATTCTACTCACAATATTTTTCCAGAGAATTTTCTAGTCGGAGAGAGGAGCGGAATAATGCAGAATAACTAAAATCGCGTTTGGTGGAGAAGCGGAAGTGAAAAAGCAAGTCCGTTGCAAAAAATGCTACAGTGTGAACCAAGCATCATCTTTAAAGCTGGACATCCCCCCCCCCCCTTTAATGTCGTATTTAACGATCCCTGTCCCTTTAGCATTCTCTGTTACATGTTGTAACATTTAATGTTGTTATAAACAATATTTTATATTAGGTAATAATGTGTATTCAGTGATCTCCCTACAAAATTATTACTTTCCTTATATACAATAATGTATAAGGAAAGTATTGTGACTGGGTCGAAAATTCGAATTCGAGTTTTCGACGGGAGAGCACGTTTCAAGCATCCCTGATCACGAATCGAACATTTTTGAAGTGATGTCTCTCTCTCTCTCTCTCTCTGTGTGTGTGGAGACGATAACTGATGTACGAATGAACCGATTCTAACGAAATTTGGTACAAAAATCAGTATCCATAAATACTGGAAGTTTATTGTTTTTATACGCAATCGAATGTTCAGAAGCTCCCTAAATTTTCGAGTGAAATATTAAAAAAATCGTCAAAAAATCCAAATCTCTAATAAAGTTACACAAATAGACATTTCTTATGCAATTTTTCATTAGAAAGCGATTGGCATACATTTTAGAACGCTAACATGAACCGTTCTCGAGATATTGCACATTTTCCAAAAAAATATAAAAAAATCATATAAAATGAAAAAAGAAATTCTTCCTATTGAGAAACATGTTCACTTTTCATATGGAATACCATGCGATAAATTTGGTGACATCATTCTGGCGGATCTAGCTCGTTCCATTCATGAAAAAAGATACTTTGAGTAATACTTTTGTATTTAAACGCCAATAGTCATTTATCAACTGTAAGAATACTGTCCTACCGCCACGAGAAAGTCCCTGAACAGGGTTGCCGCAAGTAGACGAGTCGAAGAAAGGAGGGAGAAAGGTTTAAAATCGACTTCAACATTTGGCAAATCAAGCGCACTTCGTTAAGCGAAGAATCCGTTTCGTTTATCATGATGTACTAAAAGAAAATAGTAGATGTTTTTTATCCGACAGTTAAACAAAATTTTCGTATTAAATGACATTAAATTATAAATTAACTTAAAAATTTCTCGTCATTTAAAGTCAGGAAATAATTTGTTATTATAGGCGACAGCGGTTACGGAAAGCCGTCAATCTATTAGAACAAAGTAGTTTTAGATATTTTCTTTTAGGTTCGGGCGATTTTGGGAGAGAAAAGCTTACACTTTAAAACTAGAATTTATATCATTTTGTTTAAAACTAAATTTCAAATTAAATGAAAATTATTACAGTTTTCAATCAGCAAGTTACACAATTATTAGCCAGCAAAAAGGAAAAAATAAATGATAAATAAGCAAAATTATGACTTTAAAATATTCATTCTTTTCATATTTTTCAATCAATTATAAAATATTCATTCACATTCATTGGAATAACTATTATCTACTATGTCCGAATCACTTGAAATGTTTTTACATGAAGAGTCTGAATCGCTATCCGACAGATTTATCACTAATTTCTTCACAATATCTTCTATCAGTCCATCTTTCTTTCAATAAATATTCTCTATTTTTTCAATGTGTTCACAGTGTTTTTTCCATTCATTTTGTGTTACTTTTAAAATAGCTTCTTAAGCAATAATTGTAAATTGTTCAAATAGATAAAATACTCATCTCAGTGTCATTAAGCGATTTCCCCCTCACGTTTTATCTTTTTAACTAATGACGCTGAAACCTCTGTCGCTTCCGCAGTCCTCTTCATTGCATTTGAAATTGGTATTTTTAGAGAATTTGCGGTTCTTCCTCTTCAAAAAATGCCGTAACATTGTGGACTATTGCACATGCTTGCGAATGCAAAGTCTTTCCACTTTTAAATGTAGTCATTTTTCAACTAGACAAAATCCACAAAGTGTGCAACACAATACAAGTTACTTCACAGCTTTAAAAATCACAAAATGCGAGCGTCTAGCATTGACCCTAGTACAAAGCGAAATGCGACTTTCGTCGGTTTTATCTGCGCCAAATCCAAAAAAGCGCTTTCCGTCACACCTAAAATGCAGTGGAATAACCTGTTTCCATAGCGACCGCCACCATAACGTCTGCTGTCTGGGGACTTTCTCGTGGCGGTAGGACAGTACCTTATTTCTCCGTCCATAACGCTTGGCAAGATTTGGTGACGAATTTGGTGGCATGTCTCCAACTTGGCGACATTTAATTGCTGCTAAATTAACGAAAAACTCGCCAAATGAATAAAATTAATGCTAAATCAATGAAAATGACGACTCATTGACGAAAATTCAATATCTTGTAAAGAATATAAATATCTACTATAAAAATAGTCTATTTTTTACTGTGAAAGTAGTAAATTCATTACATTATATAAGGAAAGTCATGTGCTTCCCACAGCAGATTTTTTTTATATTTATAATGATGTAGGTAAGTATTACGGTGTAGTATAAATTGGGGAGAATTTGAAGTCGCAATCCTCTTTAAATAGGCAATATATGCAACAGAAAATATTTTCCACTACATAATGTTGTTTTCTACAATTAATGCAAATTATCGTCCCAAATATGAAAATCTGATGTGGGAAACACATAACATTCCTTATTTAATGCAATAATGAATTTACTCCATTTACAGTCAAAAGATCGACAGTACTGTGGTTTTAATGCTGAATTGCACATTTGGCGATTTTCCATGATGTAGAATGATTTATACTTTGAAATGTAATACTATTTCAAAGTACCCAATTAACTTATATTTCACAAAACTCTAAATTAGCAAAATTGATAGCTTCCTCAATAAGCGATAAAGTCCATATGTTAAAATATTTTATTAATTAATTCATCAATTTGGCATCATTTTCATTTACTTTGATAGTTTCGTCAATCTGGGGTAAAATATCGCCAAGATGTCGATATCTTGCTAGCTTATTCGCCAAGTGGATCAGCAAATGTTACATATAAACGGAGAGAAGAGCATTTCTTATGTACTAGACGGTACGCTCGTCATACAACGAAAATCAGAATTTGCTAAACATTTATTCTCCTTTGGCATCATTTTTTATTCATTTGGCTACATTTTGTCACTTTAACAACATTTAAAGTCAGCAAGTTGATGATGTTCCGTCAAATTTCCCCGTTACAGTCAGATAGACGGTGGAATGAGTTATTCTTATAGCCTATTCTTACGTTCTCTCTATTATATTGAACTTTCATCAAATAGTCGTCATTTCATTGATTTAATGTCAGTTTAATCAGTTTGGCGAATTTTTATCGATGGGGTGATATTTTCGTCAATTTGGCAACACTTAAAAAGTCATCAAGTTGGAGATTCCGAAAAATTCGTCACCAAACTTTTATCCAAACGTTACGGACGGAAAAATAAGCCGTTCTTATAGTACTCTTATATTTTTATATTACTTCCAAGATACTCAATTTTCGTCAATTAGTCGTCATTTTCAATTATTTAGCGTCATTTTTATCAATTTCGCGACATTTTCATTAACTTGGCAATTTTTAAAAAAGTCATCATCTTGGCGACATTCCACCAAATTCGTCATCAAAATCTCAAAATCCCAAATTCGTCAATATTGGGAAAGTAAAAAGTATTTTGTTCTCCTTCAGAAACCTCGAAAATGTTTAGATTTTCAATTTAGCATAGAATATTACTTTCCCTGCAATACATGGTAATGTATAGGGAAAATATTGGTATAATGTATAGGGAAATATTGGTGCCGACAATCGCAATTCGAGTTTTCTATGGATCTACACGTTTCGGGACATCTAGAACACAAAAAATCTATTTTCAGCGTGACGTTTGTGTGCGTGTGTCTGTCTTTCTGCCTGTCTGTGCAAATTTTATATCCACTCTAACTGAAAAACTAATTGACTTAATTCCCTAAAATTTGGTAGGTAAGTCATGCAATACATGGTAATGTATAGGGAAAATATTGGTATAATGTATAGGGAAATATTGGTGCCGACAATCGCAATTCGAGTTTTCTATGGATCTACACGTTTCGGGACATCTAGAACACAAAAAATCTATTTTCAGCGTGACGTTTGTGTGCGTGTGTCTGTCTTTCTGCCTGTCTGTGCAAATTTTATATCCACTCTAACTGAAAAACTAATTGACTTAATTCCCTAAAATTTGGTAGGTAAGTCATGCAATACATGGTAATGTATAGGGAAAATATTGGTATAATGTATAGGGAAATATTGGTGCCGACAATCGCAATTCGAGTTTTCTATGGATCTACACGTTTCGGGACATCTAGAACACAAAAAATCTATTTTCAGCGTGACGTTTGTGTGCGTGTGTCTGTCTTTCTGCCTGTCTGTGCAAATTTTATATCCACTCTAACTGAAAAACTAATTGACTTAATTCCATAAAATTTGGTAGGTAAGTCATGCAATACATGGTAATGTATAGGGAAAATATTGGTATAATGTATAGGGAAATATTGGTGCCGACAATCGCAATTCGAGTTTTCTATGGATCTACACGTTTCGGGACATCTAGAACACAAAAAATCTATTTTCAGCGTGACGTTTGTGTGCGTGTGTCTGTCTTTCTGCCTGTCTGTGCAAATTTTATATCCACTCTAACTGAAAAACTAATTGACTTAATTCCATAAAATTTGGTAGGTAAGTCCCTTGTGGTTGACTCTGGTGCTGATTAGATTTTTGTGCGATTCGGGATAAAAGAACTGCGTTTTTTTTACGACATGGCCCACACAAAATGTCTATTTCCACTGTAGCTAAGGAATAAATAGGTCAAATTTCACAAATTTCTGTGGATAAGTCACTTATGTGTTGCCCTGGTTCTGATTAGATTTTGGCACGATTCGGAAGAATAGAACCTGTATTTTTTGCGACGAGGCCCACACAAGAACTGTATGTATCCACTGTAACTCAAAAGCCAATTTGCCAAATTCTTAAACATTTGATATTGTCGCATATGGCTTACCTTGGTGCTGATTAGATTTTGGTATGACTCGGGAAAAAAGCGCCTCCATTTTTTTATAGTCTCGCAAAACTAAAATATTCGATGTAAAATAAAATACTATATATGCTGAAATGTATGAATTAAATGCTTGTTGTATACGTAATTTTTAACGACCAAAGAATTAAGATCAACCTCATTACTCTAAGGTGGACCAGTCTCGAAATATTTAAATTTTTAATTTTGAAAGACTGAAGACGTTTCTTACTGTAGTTAAAAAAAATTTAATGACATTTTTTAAAACATAGTAGTTAAATTCCTTAATATTTACCCTGATGCTGATTAGATTTTGATACGATTCTGAAAAGTGTAACTGACTCGTTTTTGGGAAATGGCTCGCAAACATAGTGAATATCTGAAACGAATGACTCAAATTATTGAATTATATTAATTAAATTTTGACAACTAATTGCATAAGATTGACCCCATATATTCGGAAGAATAGAACCTGTATTTTTTGCGACGAGGCCTACACAAAAACTGCATGTATCCACTGTAACTCAAAAGCTTATTTGCCAAATTCTTAAACATTTGATATTGTCGCATATGGCTTACCTTGGTGCTGATTAGATTTTGGTATGACTCGGGAAAAAAGCGCCTCCATTTTTTTTGTAGTCTCGCAAAACTAAAATATTCGATGTAAAATAAAATACTATATATGCTGAAATGTATGAATTAAATGCTTGTTGTATACGTAATTTTTAACGACCAAAGAATTAAGATCAACCTCATTAGTCTAAGGTGGACCAGTCTCGAAATATTTAAATTTTTAATTTTGAAAGACTGAAGACGTTTCTTACTGTAGTTAAAAAAAATTTAATGACATTTTTTAAAACATAGTAGTTAAATTCCTTAATATTTACCCTGATGCTGATTAGATTTTGATACGATTCTGAAAAGTGTAACTGACTCGTTTTTGGGAAATGGCTCGCAAACATAGTGAATATCTGAAACGAATGACTCAAATTATTGAATTATATTAATTAAATTTTGACAACTAATTGCATAAGATTGACCCCATATATTCGGAAGAATAGAACCTGTATTTTTTGCGACGAGGCCCACACAAAAACTG
This sequence comes from Amaurobius ferox, assembly GCA_951213105.1. NCBI lineage: Eukaryota > Metazoa > Arthropoda > Arachnida > Araneae > Amaurobiidae > Amaurobius > Amaurobius ferox. Next base: position 95,847,774 of record OX578139.1, on the reverse strand, counting down.
TATGTATCCACTGTAACTCAAAAGCTTATTTGCCAAATTCTTAAACATTTGATATTGTCGCATATGGCTTACCTTGGTGCTGATTAGATTTTGGTATGACTCGGGAAAAAAGCGCCTCCATTTTTTTTGTAGTCTCGCAAAACTAAAATATTCGATGTAAAATAAAATACTATATATGCTGAAATGTATGAATTAAATGCTTGTTGTATACGTAATTTTTAACGACCAAAGAATTAAGATCAACCTCATTACTCTAAGGTGGACCAGTCTCGAAATATTTAAATTTTTAATTTTGAAAGACTGAAGACGTTTCTTACTGTAGTTAAAAAAAATTTAATGACATTTTTTAAAACATAGTAGTTAAATTCCTTAATATTTACCCTGATGCTGATTAGATTTTGATACGATTCTGAAAAGTGTAACTGACTCGTTTTTGGGAAATGGCTCGCAAACATAGTGAATATCTGAAACGAATGACTCAAATTATTGAATTATATTAATTAAATTTTGACAACTAATTGCATAAGATTGACCCCATATATTCGGAAGAATAGAACCTGTATTTTTTGCGACGAGGCCCACACAAAAACTGTATGTATCCACTGTAACTCAAAAGCTTATTTGCCAAATTCTTAAACATTTGATATTGTCGCATATGGCTTACCTTGGTGCTGATTAGATTTTGGTGTGACTCGGGAAAAAAGCGCCTCCATTTTTTTTGTAGTCTCGCGAAACTAAAATATTCGATGTAAAATAAAATACTATATATGCTGAAATGTATGAATTAAATGCTTGTTGTATACGTAATTTTAACGACCAAAGAATTAAGATCAACCTCATTACTCTAAGGCGGACCAGTCTCGAAATATTTAAATTTTTTATTTTGAAAGACTGAAGACGTTTCTTACTGTAGTTAAAAAAAAATTTAATGACATTTTTTAAAACATAGTAGTTAAATTCCTTAATATTTACCCTGATGCTGATTAGATTTTGATACGATTCTGAAAAGTGTAACTGACTCGTTTTTGGGAAATGGCTCGCAAACATAGTGAATATCTGAAACGAATGACTCAAATTATTGAATTATATTAATTAAATTTTGACAACTAATTGCATAAGATTGACCCCATATATTCGGAAGAATAGAACCTGTATTTTCTGCGACGAGGCCCACACAAAAACTGCATGTATCCACTGTAACTCAAAAGCTTATTTGCCAAATTCTTAAACATTTGATATTGTCGCATATGGCTTACCTTGGTGCTGATTAGATTTTGGTATGACTCGGGAAAAAAGCGCCTCCATTTTTTTTGTAGTCTCGCAAAACTAAAATATTCGATGTAAAATAAAATACTATATATGCTGAAATGTATGAATTAAATGCTTGTTGTATACGTAATTTTTAACGACCAAAGAATTAAGATCAACCTCATTACTCTAAGGTGGACCAGTCTCGAAATATTTAAATTTTTAATTTTGAAAGACTGAAGACGTTTCTTACTGTAGTTAAAAAAAATTTAATGACATTTTTTAAAACATAGTAGTTAAATTCCTTAATATTTACCCTGATGCTGATTAGATTTTGATACGATTCTGAAAAGTGTAACTGACTCGTTTTTGGGAAATGGCTCGCAAACATAGTGAATATCTGAAACGAATGACTCAAATTATTGAATTATATTAATTAAATTTTGACAACTAATTGCATAAGATTGACCCCATATATTCGGAAGAATAGAACCTGTATTTTTTGCGACGAGGCCCACACAAAAACTGTATGTATCCACTGTAACTCAAAAGCTTATTTGCCAAATTCTTAAACATTTGATATTGTCGCATATGGCTTACCTTGGTGCTGATTAGATTTTGGTGTGACTCGGGAAAAAAGCGCCTCCATTTTTTTTGTAGTCTCGCGAAACTAAAATATTCGATGTAAAATAAAATACTATATATGCTGAAATGTATGAATTAAATGCTTGTTGTATACGTAATTTTAACGACCAAAGAATTAAGATCAACCTCATTACTCTAAGGCGGACCAGTCTCGAAATATTTAAATTTTTTATTTTGAAAGACTGAAGACGTTTCTTACTGTAGTTAAAAAAAAATTTAATGACATTTTTTAAAACATAGTAGTTAAATTCCTTAATATTTACCCTGATGCTGATTAGATTTTGATACGATTCTGAAAAGTGTAACTGACTCGTTTTTGGGAAATGGCTCGCAAACATAGTGAATATCTGAAACGAATGACTCAAATTATTGAATTATATTAATTAAATTTTGACAACTAATTGCATAAGATTGACCCCATATATTCGGAAGAATAGAACCTGTATTTTCTGCGACGAGGCCCACACAAAAACTGCATGTATCCACTGTAACTCAAAAGCTTATTTGCCAAATTCTTAAACATTTGATATTGTCGCATATGGCTTACCTTGGTGCTGATTAGATTTTGGTATGACTCGGGAAAAAAGCGCCTCCATTTTTTTTGTAGTCTCGCAAAACTAAAATATTCGATGTAAAATAAAATACTATATATGCTGAAATGTATGAATTAAATGCTTGTTGTATACGTAATTTTTAACGACCAAAGAATTAAGATCAACCTCATTACTCTAAGGTGGACCAGTCTCGAAATATTTAAATTTTTAATTTTGAAAGACTGAAGACGTTTCTTACTGTAGTTAAAAAAAATTTAATGACATTTTTTAAAACATAGTAGTTAAATTCCTTAATATTTGTCCTGACGCTGATTAGATTTTGATACGATTCTGAAAAGTGTAACTGACTCGTTTTTGCGAAATGGCTCGCAAACATAGTGAATATCTGAAACGAATGACTCAAATTATTGAATTATATTAATTAAGTACTTGTTTTTCAGGTAAATTTTGACAACTAATTGCATAAGATTGACCCCATGACTGTAGGATGAGCCATTTTCGAGATATTTTAGTTTTGGAGAATTTTGAGGACCTGAAGAAATTAAAGTGAATTAAGTTGCCCCATAAAACAAAGATGCAATAAAAAGGCAAATTAGATATAATATTAGAAAAGTATCCATGTTATTTCTTGCAGTTAACTTTTGTAATTCATAATGAAATAAAAAATGGCAAAATGAATTTGAATCTGCAGGGAAAGTCATGTGCTGCCCAGATGAGATTTTTTTAAACAAAATTTCTACTTTGTTTTAACAACAAAACTAGCAGAGGCTTTAAATTTAAATTTTATTTAAATCATTGTGTTCTGCATTTATTCTTGCGTAATATACACATTCAGATATATAAAATATTTTAAACAAATCCTTACTTTACAGGTGCAAAATTCAAGACAAATATGCAGTAAAATATTTATTAAAATCGAAGAATTCAACTCTAACTAACCATTTTATATTTAACAATTTCGATATCAAATGAAATAAATGTTTTCCATAAGCAATGTACAAAAAGACAACGAAAACCAAATAATTTCATTTAGGAGATAGTACTTCAACTCGGTGAGAAAAAGAGCGATAATAAAATCAATAATCCGAATTCAACAACTATTATATTTCTTTTTTCGTTATTAGTTATTTTTAAACACCAGACACTAGTGTATTTCCGCAACAATCTAATTAGCATTTAATTGCTTAATGTTTAATTGTATAACAATATTTTACTTTAATCGTTTTCTTTTATTTTAAGACGTGCATATATTATCTATGTATATAAAAATGGACAATCTATTTGTCTGTCTGTTTCGGCTATACAGGCACACAGTTTTCGATGGCTTTTTGTTTTAAATTTGGTATGGATATATTCTACATCACTGCTGGTAAGCCGTCATATTTCTGGTTTTAGGACCAGTAGTTGCGGAAATATTTTTGGACGATATTTCCCTCGAAAATGTATTTAAAGGAATGCATATCATGATACATAGCAATGCAATTAAATTAAATGTGTTTATATAGTAGACGATTTTTATTTAATACTAGGAGCATACCCGTTCTTCGTACGGAAAAAATATAAAGAAACTTAAAATTCCTAATCATGTGCAAATTCCTATCGTATACTAAATGATATTTTTAATCAAAATATTCTAAAATATTTAATTTAATGCCCCGAAAAGAAGTTTAAGAATATATGTTCTCGCTGTACAAAATTATCTTCACGGGTAGATCCGAAGAATAAAACATCCTGGCCCCTTTTGCAAGCAAATTTACAAAACATATTATGGAATTGAATCAATATATGCAAAATATGAAAGTTAAAATTGTATGGAACTCGTAACTTATATACGTGAATATTAGAAGATATAACCTGTATAAATAGAATACATGTAAAAATTGAAAATATCAATAAACCCGTAACCTTTAAACCTGTTCCAATATATGCTAAAATAGAAGTGCTAAAATTATATGGAAAAATATGCCCGTACTACTTATAATATTGTAGATTATGTCGTAGATATGCCCGAGTGTTAGTAGAAAATTACCCGTATTACGATATGAGTCTCAAAAATATTTGCCAAAATAAAACAGCTGACGTAATAAATTGGAAATATCTATAACCCTCGTAATCCTCATACCATAAGGCCCCCACCAAACTCAGAGATAAAATTTTAATTAACTTTCACGTTTTAAACAAATGATTTCCAAACTTTTCGTTTGAAGTAACAAAGGAGTTAGCGAGTAGAACTCCTAGGAAAAAGTTTCGTTTTTCATTAATATTTCTACAACCCCTGGTCTTAGAAACTCGAAACTTGGACTAAATTTAAGTGAGGCTATTTCAAGGATACCAGCAAAATTTCATCAAATTCAGTTCAGTTATTCTCCCGTGGTGATGGGACAAACAAACTGACAGACAGACAGATTTTCAATTTTAGTTATATAGATACTCTATTTAAATAATTAAGAAATGGGTATAAAAGTAAATTTTATAATTGAACGGTATTGCATTTTTGTTTGAATTATATCCGTTACGGCCTTGTGATATAGGATTACGAGAATGATTCATATTTTCAATTTCTAAAGTCATTTGTTTCATTATGGAAAATATTTTTTAAACTCGTATATTGTGCTTAAGTGATTTTTAAAACAGGACAAAAAGGTACGGGTTACTTTTTTTAAGCTAAATATAAATGTCATACATTATATTTTATACTTCTGCTTTAATTTTAAATATAATAACTAAATAAAATTTAGAAATATTAACGAAGGTTATCCACGCTTTCGCCTCTTCAGATATTTTGATGCTCTAAATGCATGTCAAAAGATTCATATGTATGAAACAAATCATGCGATATTCATAGCTCGACATGATTCTTGCAATCAGTGACAACAATAAATCTTCTGATGTATTAAGTATATCTTAAAATAATCCATATCCTTCAAAAGAGTCATAAGATGTTCTTAGGTAGGTATGTTTTTTGCAATCGGTGATAAGAATAATTCTTATCATTTTCCATATACATTTCAAAACAAACCATATCATTCAATCATATTTCCATATTTATGCATATATATTACAATAGGTGACAACAATAAACTATTGATGTTCTAAATATATCTGGAAATAATCTTGAGTTGTTCATAGTTATGGATGCTTATTGCAATCGGTGATAAAATCAATCCCTTCAGTGTATGAAATATATCTCAAATTACAATGTGGCAATTTCTGCACACACTTATGTATGATTAATGCAATTGGTGACAACAATAATCCTTTTGATGTTCTATATCTCAAAAGAATCATGCAATGAACACAGGTATGCTCCATGCAATTGGTGACAACAATAAGTTCTTTGATGTTCAGTAAATTTAAACAGTTCCAATTTGAACCATTTTGTTTTCCCACAATATCAAAATTAGTTAATCTGTATGAAAAATATGTGCTGCTCACATTATATTTATATTTCTATATCATAGAAGGTAATAATTCACTACAATCGTTTCTGTAGTGTAATTCTCAATTTAAATATTCCCAGGAAATGAGTTAAATTATGAAAAACAAGAAAGATCAATCATAAAGCATTGATTCTGAAACACTTTCCAACTTCAATGCACTTTTATTTCAACATCTATAAAATGCAATACATTCATCGGCAATATTTTAAAAATTATCACAATACTACATTAATTTATTATATTTGAAAACTTAAAACTTCATCGAAAAAAATGAACTTTATTCAAATGAAGGCATTGAAATATAAATTGACTGTTTAAACAACTCTAAAATGCGATACATTCTTCGGTAATATTTTTTAAATTATCATAATAATAAAATAATTTATTATATTTGAAAACTTCATCGCAAACAAATGAACTTTATTCAAATGACGTCATCGAAATATAAAACGGATGGTTCTCTCTATAAAAACAACATTTCATTCATTACTATTTTCCATTCCTTTCATTCATCGCAATAATATAATAATTTATTTTATTTAAAATCTTAAAATCATGGAGGTATAAGAAATGTAACTCTATTCTTAAATCTTCATCGAAAAAATAATCTTCATCTCTGTGTAAAATCAATGAATCTTTCATTCATATCAGCAGTATTGCAGACTCCATGAGCTAAATAATTTTGTGTTAAATAAATTCAGCAATTATTATACAACTCATTCTACATCTTTTGGTGTCTACATTCTCCATAAGTGAAAATTGGGCTTCGTTGTAGAAATAATCAAAGTTGGATGATCATTTAAACTGAAATATATTGTAATTGCGTTATTTCAGTAAGTAGATGCATATAATTTAAGCAAAAATAACGCGGTTTTAGGACGGACACAACACTCAATATAAATTAAAAAGAACTTCAAAAATTACGGTTTTGACACAAGATGGATGCCATATTTTAATTTGAAGTGGGTGACTTGATCTCTTCATATAATGGTCACGTCATCTCTTCATATAAATGGTGTAATTATTATTTTAAATTTTATTTAAAAAACTACTTAATATATTTTGCTAAAATTTTGTTAATATATTTTATGGGATAATGTGAATATTTTCTAAAATTTTTGAAGCAATTTGTGAATTTTAAATTTGCTTAAAAAATGTTTGAAAAATTAGGTCCCATAGGGTTCAATGTATTTCATTTTTTCAACCCGGGTTCAATCCAAAACTAAATGGGTGATATTATTCATTTATATTCCCGTAAATCCCACAGACCGTCTGAAAAAAATACTAAAATTTCATTTTGATAAACTCATTTTTACGGCAGTTATCGTGCTAACGGACAGACAGAAAGACAGACAGACAAATAGACAGAATGAACAAAGTCATAAACACTTCTCATCTATGTTGTAAAGTGTTAATAAAGCGTGTACATGCACTGCAACACTGCATCTTCCAACTTTTATTCCGCAAATTCAGAATATTTTCGCTTCAATATATTTAGTTATAACTCACAAAATATGTTGTGAAAATTTAATCTTTTCAGCTACCAGGCGAAATTCGATATCTAAAACTACAAAAATCATACTTTATCCGTGAAATAACGATATCACTTAAGAAAAATCTCAAAACTGGCAAGAGCGCGGCAACAGTGTTAAAAATTTATAGGGAAATGGCGGGTGAGGTAATGTATTATGTCTTATATTCTGAAGTAACAAGATAAGAACGTGGTGGAATTCTGTACAGATTTCTGTTTGGGGTGTAGGATAAACATTTCCATCTTAGATTTCAGCACGTATTTCCGCAGCAGTGAGCCTATTGAAAAACCTGTTCATTGATTAATTCTAAAGTTATATTCTATGAAATATTCTGAAACAATGTACAATTTTATTCAAACATACAATTGTAGTCTTGTTAATTTTATACATTTAGTATTAATGTTATAATACTTAATATCATTAGCAGAATCATTATTATTATTTATAAATATTGATATTATTCCTATTATTGTTACTATTATTATTGTTATTATTATTATTAGTAGTAGTAGTATCATCATCATCACTATTATTATTATTATTATTATTATTATTTTCAGTATTATTATATTATATTCTTATCATTATAATTATTATTATTAATATTTTTATTGATAACAATCAAACGTGACAACTATATTTTTAACAAAAGAAACTTTTTGAAGCATTTATTTCACAGGATCTACTATACAGTTGCGAGAAAATAAAAGATTAACCACCACTTGTTATTCTGCCAATAGTAGAGCAGAATAGTTATTCTGTCATAGTTATTCTGTCATAATAGTTATTCTGCCATAGTAGAGCAAATTTATAGATATCATTCGATAAGTAATAATATCTTCTATAGATTCATATGAAAAAAAAATCACATCTGGGTCCAGTCTTTATATCAATATCAATAAAGTTTTAATTTTGAAATGGCGACACTCAACTTTAATGTCATAAATACATTCCACATCCTCAAATTAGTCCAAATATAAATTTTTACGAAGTTCCTGTCCTTATCAGGTGCTATAGTGGTTTTACATATAGTGATAATTCATGGTTTATCTCCATATTTAAAACCGAAACTTGAAGGACGCGATTATTGTTGCTTAATCAGAACTGTTCTAATAAAGTGAGTTTTCATTCTTTATTCAAAAACATTACTGTTTTTAACACTTTACAACACAGTTGAAAAGTTATGACTTTGTTCATTCTGTCTGTCTGTCTGGCTGTCTAGATGTCTGTCCGTTTGCACGATAACTGATGTAGAAATGACTTTATCAAAATGAAATTTTAGTATGTTATTCAGACGGTCTTTGGGACCAATGCCTATATAAATAAATAAATAACACCGAATAAGTTTTGGACTGAACCTCGGTTGAAATAATGAAATACACTGAATAGGACTTAATTTTTCAAACATTTTGAAGCGAATTTGAAATTCACAAATTGCTTCTAAAGTTTTAGGAAATATTCAAATTATCCCATAAAATATAAGAAAAAAATTTCAGCGAAATATATTCAGTATTTTTTAAAATAAAAATTAAAAAATAATTACACCCATATTGTATGAAGAGATCACGTGACCCACTTCAAAATAAAATATGGCATCCATCTTGTGTCAAAATTATGATTTTTAAAGTCCTTTTTAATTTATATTTACTGTTGTATCCGTCGTAAAACCACTTTATTTTTTTTTATATTCTGTACATCTATATTGTGAAACAACGCAATTATAATATATTTGAATTTAAATTATCAATGTCATCCATCTTGTGTCAAAATCGTGATTTTTAAAGTTCTTTTTAATTTATATTTAGTGTTGTACCCGTTCTAAAACCGCTTTATTTTTGCTTAAGTTCTTCAATTGAAAATTTGAAGGTCATGTGCTTTAAACGAAGATTTAAGAAAAGAGAGGAAAATGTAAATGTGTATTTTTACCAGAAAAGTTGGAATTTGATAAAATGTTAACATTAATAATTTAGCTACTTCCTGAGCATGGTCTTATTTGTAAAGGATTCAAGTACTATTCGTATAAGTCAATAAAATAAGTTTAAATCCTCAGATAGATTTTCAGGAAGGGTAGGTACCAGTTTGATAAAATACAGCAATAAAGCCTAAAAATTATTTGAATATTAAAAATGTACAAACTGATTTATTCAGTCTATCAAATGTCTATTCAGTCTATTATTCATATCTAATAAATTCATCTCCAGTTACTCGATATAAAGTTCTCAACGTAGTTTTCCGTATCATCAATCCATCTCGTTATAGGTTCGTTGATACAACAAAATAGACTATTTTCAGTAAAATATTCTATTTCTTTGCCATTAATCAATTTTTTGAAAGAAAATTAGACAAAAAATGGTTGGGGCTGGTTCAGATATAGGGGAGGTGGAGTCCATTATAAAAAATACAAATTATTATAATTTAAAGGAAACAAATGAATATGTATGATTAAAAACGATCATGTAGGTCTTAGTGATAACCCGAGTCCTTGCTTTACACTCCGTGGCACGCCGACAGTTAAAGAGACTGTCAACAAACATTGTATTCTCGGTTCTAGAGCAATATATCTTAAAAAGCAGTCAACGGAACAATAGTTAGCCGTAAAAATTCGCGACAATGTAAGTTAAATGAATAAACAAACTCAAATAAAATGTGAGTCAGAGGTTCCAGTTTAAATACGAATATATATATATAAACCTGATTTACATTCCATCAATAGTATTAAATTGAAAATTATCAATATATATGTAAAGTGATTTAAATATTAAATGTAAATATCTTAAATTTCCTTATATAGTGCTTATTCCGAAATTTCATAAAAATCCTATTAAATTTAGAACAGTTACTAGTGGCCATAATACTTACTCTACTACTGCGAGTAAATTATTACTAAATTCTTTAAATCTAATAAATAATAGTTTAAGCCAGACTAGCAATAATTACCATATTCTAAATAATAGTAAAGAATTAAAGAATAATTTAACATCTCTTAGAAAAATAATAGGATTTCAAACTTTTGATTTTAATGATCTTTTTAATAATATTAAGATATCTGATCTATATGATGTAATTTTAGCTCTATATAATGCTTATATTACACATCTTTCAAATCAAATTAAATTTATAAATTTTCCTAAACTTCTTCACTTTGTTATTTTCAATAATTATATTTTTCAAGGAAATAAATTATACTTACAAGTCTCAGGAGTTCCACAGGGTGGCTGCAGTAGCAGTATGCTAGCTAATTTATACCTTTATCATTATGAAAAGTCATTTACTTCAATAGATTATACTTTTTACAGATATGTTGATGATCTGATTTGCTTAGTACATACAGAAAATTATCTCATAGATATAGATTACTATCCTGAGAATTTGGAATTAATTCCTAATGAAGCTACTATTAGTAAAAATGTTCATTTTTTGGATTTAAATATTTTTATTCATCCTTCTAATAGAATTGTTACAAATTTATATGATAAAAAAGACTTTTATAATTTTAATATTAATAAAATCTTACCATTTATTTCCTGTAACTCGATTCAATTGTTTAGAAATATTATACTCAATCAGCTTTTTAGAATTAATAGATTATCTGATAAAAAATTTCATGCTATGCATATCAATAATCTCAAAATTACTAGCAATTTATATAAATATCCCTCTTATTTAGTAAATAGTTTTGTTAAAAAATTTAAAATAGCTGGATTTTTATAACTCTTTTCATAGTATCATATAATTCTATTCATAGTATCTTATATTAGCCAGACATCTCCATTCTTTTTTTTTTTTTTTTTTTTTTGCATTCTCTTCCACTTCAGCATTACTATTATTTGCCCCTCCCTTCAGTAGCTCTTTTTGTATATTAATAATTTTTCTTAACATTTCGTTTAACTGTTTTTCAATTCTTGTGAATGGCAACAGTAAGTGGTTTTTTATTTTTTCTTTACGAATGGCAACACTGGTCTCTTCTATCAGTGTTCCTGGTATCAACTCGATTGTGCATACGCTGTGCTTTTTCCAGGTATTCATTTTTTCTTTTTTAGTCCTTCTTTATGTATGTCGTCCAAGTAGAAATAGTTTATAGATATAATCTATCTATTTCTTCAGAAACATACATTTTTGTGTTTGCTTCTACAAAAAACTTGTACATGATTAGACTTTTGTAGAGGTTAACAATTCATGATTTAGGCTTAGAGCCTCGTCCACGTGTATAGCGTTTGTGCTTGATTTCGTTTGTTATCCTTTTTTCGATTCCATACCTTTGTATTATGATATTTTTCATTGACTTGTTGATTCGATTTTTATTTTTTTTCCATTTGCTTGAGGATTAGTTGATTTTTACTTTTGTTTTGTAAGCCAGTTAGATAGTTGAATTTAGTTTAAATTTTTCTTTTTTTGTTTCCATACCTTTGAATTTTGTTGATTTTCTGTAACTTGATAGCTTGTGTTTTGTATTTTTTATCCATTTGATTGATGATTTGCTGTATTATATTTTATTCTGTGGGTGTTTTAAAAAGTTAGGTTTATCGTGTTACATCTTCTTACTTTTCGTTCATTGGATTTTCAAACTACTATTATTATTGAAATCATTTTATTTATGAGCTGCATTTGCGCAATAAATTAAATGTATTTTGCATTTTCAATCCATTTACTTAATAACTTTAAATTCTTTATTTAATCATATCTGCATAGTATCCTTCATATTTTAGTAAGCTATAGTATCTATGAAATTTTTTTTGCAATCTATTCAAATTTATGCTGCATTTGCACTAAATTTAGTAATAGAATTAGTTATTTCTATATTTGATTTTTCTAGTTTTGGATTTACTTTCGTCCAATGTCCAAAGGAATCTTGTTGCACGTATTCTCCTAATTTTTTATCGGTTTTTTACTGCCTATGTTATTGCATTTATTATATTTTCAGTATATTATTTGTATTGTAATTTGTCCAATTCCATATTGCTTATATTTTAGTTAATTTCTTTTATATCATTAGCATTATGCTTTTATTCTTATAATATATTTTTATATTATTTTATTTGCAGCTACTTTTGGTTTTAATCTAGTGCTGCCATCTATAGTTTATTATTCTTCCTTTTAATATTGTTATCGTTTTTTTGGAGGGTTGGTAATCTTGTATTCTCGTTTATTGCTTTATTTAGGCTCATTCAACTGTACTTTTTAGTACAATCTTCTATTAATTATTTTCTTAATACGTATTCGGACAGGATTTTAAGTGAATCCACTTTTTACACTTATCGCATTATTTAATACTTAGTGTTTTTCTTACTTTATCTATATTTAATCTAGTTTAGAACTAATGTAACTATAACATTATGTTTTCACATATCTTGTAATTTCCTCCTGAATTTCATTAGGATTAGGTTTTACATGGACTTAGTTGTTTTTACTTATATACAAGCAATTATTTTATTACTTTTATTATTATATCTATGTTATATTGTCATACTCATAAAATTACTTATACTATTATGAATTACACACATTATTTGATTTAGTGACTGGCAAATATATTTATACTTATTATCATATAATTTGATAGATATTGCCCGGTATTTTCAATTTATGTTGGGAATTGTTTAAACCGATATCCCATTACCAACTTTGTGCCATGGATAATTTTGAATATAGTGATTTCCCTACTAAAAAATATAATTTCAATAAATGTAAGAATAAAAATTGCAAAACTGCCCATTTGCTTCTAATACCCAAATTACAAACCATGAAAGTCTTCTGCCTTTCAGCAAAATTTTCAATTGCATCTACCGTTTATCTTGTAACATATGCAATCAATCATATATAGTACAAACTAGTAATCCCATTCATCTACGTATGAATGTACACAGAGATCATGTCAAAAAATACATTCTAAATAATAATTTTCTTCCTACTTCCAATAAAATTGAATATAAACACTTTGCCAAACACGGTTTTGAAAATCTTACTATACATATTTTAGATATAAAAACAAAATCAGCAGATAGGATTTATTTTGAAAACTACTATATTAAATCACAGTGTACTCTTTCTCCATATGGATTAAATCAAATGTATCTAAATGGTAATGTTGTAAAAAATAATTTTGTAGATAATAAATATTCTATTTTTAATCACCTTTTTTTGAAACCCCATTTAAATGATAGTGAATCAATCAAACTCAAAAGATTTAAACGAGGAAAGGGACATTCCTTACTTAATGATCATAAATCTGAGATTATAACTCTACATAATCAATTTAATAGAACTTTTCAATGGAAATTCATAAGATCCTAGGTTTTTGCGGTAAAGAAAAAACATTTAAATAAGGTGTATGCCATTTTTTTAATATTAAATCTTGCTAATGAACATTTTAATCATATTTTCTTTGATTTGCTTATTACAAGATCACAGTTTTTAAATTTAAAACTAAATCAATTTCATTATAATAATACAACTACTAATTCTTATTGTGTTATCTCTTTCAAACATCCTATATATAATTCTCTAAATTTTGGACATCTGTTTAACAAGTTTAAACATTTATTGCCTATTGGAGATTTATGTGTTTCAAAGACATTCAAATACAACAAGCCTATTGGTAGGTCTATATTTAATTATAATGAAGTTTCACAATCGCTCTCTATTGATCATTTTTCTCAGTCAATTGTAGATAGTGAATGTATTTGTAAATTAAACAAATTTGCTGAATTTCTATATCCAGACTTGAGGCATATAGTTACAGGAGATTTAGACATTGTTAGTGACAATGTGTTAAGAACCATTATGTCATTTGGCACTAAATTTAGGATACCTTCTTGTAATAATTCTTTTAAAGTTTTAAAATCTATTAATCTTGATCATGATAAATATATATATAAATTAGCTTGTAAATACGCTCTGCCATTAGAGGCATTTAATATGTGGAAATTTACTCTATTAGAATCAATTAAAAATGCTATTAGAGATATTAAATTGTCTAGATCTTTATATAATATTGATAATATTAAACATTCCATTTATGATTTACAAAGATCCTTTGTTATCACCTATGTTGATAAAGCCTCTAATAATTATGCTATTATCTGTAAAAAATTATATATTCAATTTCTGTTAGATTATTTAAAAAATAATAGTCTTTTTAAACCTGATTTACATTCCATCAATATTATTAAATTGAAAATTATCAATATGTATAGTGATTTAAATATTAAATATAAATATCTTAAATTTCCTTATATAGTGCTTATTCCAAAATTTCATAAAAATCCTATTAAATTTAGAACAGTTACTAGTGCCCATAATACTTACTCTACTACTGCGAGTAAATTATTACTAAATTCTTTAAATCTAATAAATAATAGTTTAAGCCAGGCTAGCAATAATTACCATATTCTAAATAATAGTAAAGAATTAAAGAATAATTTAACATCTCTTAGAAAATTAATAGGATTTCAAACTTTTGATTTTAGAGATATTTTTAATAATATTAAGATATCTGATCTATATGATGTAATTTTAGCTCTATAAAATGCTTATATTACACATCTTTCAAATCAAATTAAATTTGTAAAATTTCCTAAACTTCTTCACTTTGTTATTTTCAATAATTATATTTTTCAAGGAAATAAATTATACTTGCAAGTCTCAGGATTTCCACAGGGTGGCTGCAGTAGCAGTATGCTAGCTAATTTATACCTTTATCATTATGAAAAGTCATTTACTTCAATAGATTATACTTTTTACAGATATGTACATACAGAAAATTATCTCATAGATATAGATTACTATCCTGACAATTTGGAATTAATTCCTAATGAAGCTGCTATTAGTAAAAATGTTAATTTTTTGGATTTAAATCTTTTTATTGATCCTTCTAATAGAATTGTTACAAATTTATATGATAAAAAAGACTTTTATAATTTTAATATTAATAAAATCTTACCATTTAATTCCTGTAACTCGATTCAATTGTTTAGAAATATTATACTCAATCAGCTTTTTAGAATTAATAGATTATCTGATAAAAAATTTCATGCTATGCATATCAATAATCTCAAAATTACTAGCAATTTATATAAATATCCCTCTTATTTAGTAAATAGTTTTGTTAAAAAATTTAAAATAGCTGGATTTTTATAACTCTTTCCATAGTATCATATAATTCTATTCATAGTATCTTATATTAGCCAGACATCTCCATTCTCTTTTTTTTTTTTTTTTTTTTTTTTTTTACATTCTCTTCCACTTCAGCATTACTATTATTTGTCCCTCCTTTTAGTAGCTATTTTTGTATATTAATACTTTTTCTTAACATTTCGCTTAACTGTTTTTCAATTCTTGTGAATGGCAACAGTAAATGTTTTTTTATTTTTTCTTTACGAATGGCAACACTGGTCTCTTCTATCAGTGTTCCCGGTATCGACTCGTTTGTACATACGCTGTGCTTTTTCCAGGTATTCATTTTTTCTTTTTTATTCCTTCTTTATGTATGTCGTCCAAGTAGAAATAGTTTATAGATATAATCTATCCATTTCTTCAGAAACATACATTTTTGTGTTTGCTTCAACAAAAAACTTGGACATGATTAGATTTTTGTAGAGGTTAACAATTCATGATTTAGGGCTTAGAGCCTCGTCCACGTGTATAGCGTTTGTGCTTGATTTCGTTTGTTATGCTTTTTTCGATTCCATACCTTTGTATTATGATATTTTTCATTGACTTGTTGATTCGATTTTTATTTTTTTCCATTTGCTTGAGGACTAGTGGATTTTTACTTTTGTTTTGTAAGCCAGTTAGATAGTTGAATTTAGTTTAAGTTTTTCTTTTTTTGTTTCCATACCTTTGAATTTTGTTGATTTTCTGTAACTTGATAGCTTGTGTTTTGTATTTTTTATCCATCATTTGATTGATGATTTGCTGTATTATATTTTATTCTGTGGGTGTTTTAAAAAGTTAGGTTTATCGTGTTACATCTTCTTACTTTTCGTTCATTGGATTTTCAAACTACTATTATATATATATATATATATATATATGTATATATATATATATAATATATATATATATAATAAATTATTTGTTATATTTTTAAAGCATGATTCATGAATAGTTGCAGCGTAGAAAAGTAAAAATTTTTAGATTTTTAACATGTTATTGAAATTGTATATGTATGCGATTTTTACGGATTTATAAAGGGTCTTGAAGCAAATCGAGTAGGGAGTATCGGTTACCGGGAGCGTTTGCCATGGCGGAAAAAGCTTTAACCGGAGAGATGGGGGTCGCAACTCCCCCCGGCCGGTACTTCTGTCACACTGCTAGAATCTGCACGAGTACATTGCTACTCGTCCCTTTTTGGGAATTTATATAATATATGTATATATATATATATATATATATATAATATATGTATATATATATATATATATATAATATATGTATATATATATATATATATATATATATATATATATATATATATATATATATATATATATATATATATATATATATATATATATATATATATATATATATATATATATATATATATATATATATATATATATATAGTATATATATACAGTATACAGGGTCTTCCATAAATTCCCAATTAGTTTAAAAATTTCTAAAAAGTAAGTGAAGGAATTGGTATATTTGAATGCGGTTTGCAACAGTTAGTCTCCTGAAGGGGGAGAAAAGTTTTTGATAGAGAAAAAAAATAGTTCAAAGTTTTGTAAATAGAGAGCGCTGCACGCAAGCAATCACAGGAAATATGCAAATCAGAGTCCTATAAAATTCTGAGTGTATGATTTAAAGCTCATTTCTGAACTTTCCTGTTACTGGCTTTCATTGTGATGTTGATATTAGTGGATAAAGCACTATTGGTTAAGTTGTTTCACCTCAGCTACGAATCGCCGGCTGAAACTTTACGAAGGTTTCGGACACAGAGGAGATTGAAGAAAGGTTCAGGTCCAATCGCTGCTGCCAGACTGGTTTCCCTGGTACGACGGTTCGAAGAAACGGGAAGTTTGTGTAATCGCCCTCGCAGTGGTAGACCACGTTTGTCAGAGGTCCGTACCTCCGCTGTGGCTTAGCAAATGTACACTCTAAGGGAACAGTTAACGAGTGCAACAAGTAGCGTACGAGAACAGGCAAGAATAAGTGGTATACCGAATACATCGGTATTCCGCATCCTTCATGGTGTATTAAAATTGTACCCCTACAAGTTGAAATCACTGCACCAGCTCTTACCAAATGACACAGCTAAGCGAGTGCAATTCGCAAATTGGGCTTTGTCGAAAATCGACGAATATCCACAATGGCTGCTCAATATCTTGTGGACAGTCGAGGCTCATTTTTCATTGTATGGAACAGTTAATACCCATAACTGTAGAATCTGGTCAAAGGAAAACCCACATGCCTACAGTGAGGAGCCCGTACATTCCCCATTTACTGTTTGGTCTGAATTCACTGCGTCCATTATTGTGGACCCTTTTTTCTCTGAACAGCCCTGTGCAAAAGCAGGCTGACAGACGTGCTCAATTAAAGGAACACGCTACTTGCAAATGCTAACGGAGAAAGTGATACCGTGCTTATTGGAACATAATGTCCTTGACACAGTGGCATTCATGCAAGACGGTACACTTCCTCATATCGCAAACAAAGTGAAGAAGTTCCTGAGCAGAACCTTTACAGAAGAACGATTAATCAGCCGTCATTTTACTATTGAATGGCCCCCTCGCTCACCGTACTTAACACCCTTAGATTATTGGCTCTGGGGTTACGTTAAGTCCCGAGTGTACCGCAACAGCCCATCTTCCTTAGTGCAGTTAAAGGATGCCATTCGCCACGAAATCTCCTGCATCCATCCAGATAAGCTACATGCTGCAGTTAACGGTGTTATCACTCGCTTGCAAACTATCATTTGTGGTGATGGCGGGCACATAGAACAAGTATTCTAGCGCTGTGATGTACTTGTAAACATTTGCCTGCATGCAAATAAACGTAGTTTTCCCACGGAAATCTGTGATTGCTTGCATGCAGCGCCCTCTATTGACAAAATTGTTAATTTATTTTTTTCTCTCTACCAAAACAATCCCTCTTCATGAGACTTACTTTGTAGCAAACCGCATTCAAATATACCAATTCCTTCAATTTTTAGGAATTTTTAAACTAATTCGGAATTTATGGATTATTCCACAATTTATGGATTTCTCATTATTCCACGTTATTTGTCAGTCAAAGGACATTAATACTATTCCCTGCTGTGATAACAATTATTTGCATTGCTTACATATACAAATATAAATTTTGCATGGTTAAAGTAGTACAGTAATGTTCCAATTCTCCGATTTAATGTGGACATATAACAGTTCGGACGCGATTAAACTCCGTTAATACGGGAAAAGTGTAGTATACTACATAGTAAAATTTATACCGCACATTATATTGCATAATAATGTATACTGGACAGTAAACATTTGAGACAATATACTCCTCTCCTTTAGAATATTTCCTATTCTTACCATTATAACTATGCACTGCAATAAAGATAATATATACAGTAAACACAGATGTAATTATGTATTTGTTGAGTACATGTGCAATGTACACTCATTCTGCTGTTTGATGTATTACTGTGCATAGTATTTAGGTCTTTCTTGGGAGAAATTGTTTAACCATTTCTTGGACACATATCATCATTCTCCCCAATCTCTTGTTTTTTTTTCAAGTCACTTAAAGTATATCTAGATCATCAGTCATCTTCTGTTGCACATCCTCACTTATCCAATCTTAGTTATCTTTTGCAGTATTAAGTTCTGAAACTGGAAAACATTTTCTAGCTTTATAGGCGGAAGATTATTTTCATTATCATAATCTGTATTCTGGGTGTCACTGAAATAAAAATCAGAGATACACCTAATAGAGTTGTAATTTCAACTTTATCAGAAAATGAAAAGAAAGCTAGACT